>JAFIRS010003051.1:0-160402 GCA_018342105.1 Gonioctena quinquepunctata | reverse complement strand
TTTCTCTGCATTCTTGTGAACAATGCAAAGTATAGTCTAATCGACAAGTTGAAAATGGTCCAAAATAGAGATACTGCTCTTAAAATTATGTGTGATAGCTCATTGGATCCGGAATAACGCTTAGAAAAATGTGCCGAAAGCGTGTATTAGCACACAAAAAATTGCAAAATTTATAAACAATTGAAGATGAAACAAAAATGACATTTCGTTTTTTTGCCAATATTTCATAAAATATTGATATTTAAGAAAGTTCAAAAAAATATTCTGAAAGACGAGGAAATTTCCAATAAAAAACTCCGAGCTCCCGGAACTCTATCTCCATTATTTATAATTTTAATTTAACGCTGAAAATGGGTCTCCGCGTGACATTTTTAGGTTGCGCGCGCGGCGTCAAAAGCGAGTACGACACATTAATTAATTTATTTAAGGTATTGAATATCTTGTTTTTAATTTGAAAAAATTATGGTGTATTCTGAACACTTTGAATAATTTATTCCCGTTGGAAATTTCACTTAAAGTTAATTTTTCAACAAGTTAAACGATTGTTACCTAACAAAATTTTCTCGAACTTCTGTCTTAATTGTAAATGTTTTTTTTTAAATAATCGTCGTAAAAATGTTTCGCTCCGTAGAGCCTTTCTTATATACATACTTAACAAGATCACGCCATAAAAGTAAAAACATATTCATAATTTGTTTATAATAATTTTTGTACTCGAACAAAAACAAAAAAATCCAAGTAATGTTATATAAAAATATTTTTTTTCCCAATCATCATATTATCGTTTTTTTTATTAATACAAGATATAAATTGATTTGCAAAAAAAAAAATTCCCGCTATTTGTTGATAATTTTTTATAAACAAATTGATTATTTGGATATTTTTGGATTTTTTTTTTCACAACTTCATTATATTACAAATGTTTTGATTTTTGAAAAACAAAATTCCTTCATAAAAATTTTTAATTGTTTTTAATCGTTTTTTTTATATTTCTATTTTAAATATTAGTTAAGAATTTTTTTTTCTAAAAATCATAATTGACAGTCCTCTAAAAAGTAACAAAAAATATTTTTTTCCATCAACAATTCCATTGTTTATCAACTTACCAATTTGTTATAAACAAATTTTTAACTTTATTAGATTTTTTTTCTGAAAAAAATAACAAGTATAAAAAAAAATCCCAATTTTTCCCAATTCCAATTCCCAAAGTACAATAAAAAATTGGAAAAAATTGTTTTCTATACTTTGTTATATATGGTTGTTTTTGTAAATTTTAGAAGTTTCAGAAAAAAATCTAACAAAGTTAAAAATTTGTTCATAACAAATTGGTAAGTTAATAAACAAATTTTAAAAAAAAATTTACTTTATAGAGGACTGTCAATTATGATTTCAATTAAAAAATAATAAAATATATTAAAAAAAATTTCAAAAATATTGAAATAATCAATTTGTTTATAAAAAATGTATCAACAAATGGCGGGAATTGTTTCTTTTTGCAAATCAATTTATATCTTGTAAGTATTAATAAAAATCGATTACAATTAATGAAAAAAATTTTTTTTAACCACATTACTTTTTAGTTTTTGTTCAAGACAAAAATTATTATAAACAAAGTATGTATATTTTTTTAACTTTTATGGCGTGATCTTCTTGAGTATGTATATAATAAAGGTTCTACGGAGCGAAAAATTTTTACAATTATTTATAAAAATTTTTTCATTTACAATTGAGACGGAAGTTCGAGAAAATTTTGTTGGTTAACAATCGTTTAACTTGTTAAAAATCAACTTTAAGTAAAATTTCCAACGGGAATGAATTATTTATAGTGTTTGAAATATACCATAATTTTTTCAAATAAAAAAATTTAATACCTTAAATAAATTAATTAATGTGTCGACTCGCTTTTTTTTATTGGAAATTTCCTTCTCTTTCAGAATCTTTTCTTGAAATTTCTTACATATCAATAGTTTATGAAATATTGGCAAAAATAAAAATGCCATTTTTTTTTCATCTTTAATTTTTTATAACTTTTGCAATTTTTTATCTGTTAATACCCGCTTCTGGCACATTTTTCTAGGCGTCATTCCGGATCCAATGAGCTATCAAGCATAATTTTAAGAGCAGTATCTCTATTTTAGACCATTTTCAACTTAATAATAGTAATAACTTCAAGACGCATCGATTATCAAATAATCGACTTGAAATTTTCAAGTCCAAATATCTAGAAAACGGTTGCTTATAATAATAATAATAATAATAATAATAAATGCTTTTATTGAAAGGTTACATACTCTGTACATAGAACCTAACAAAAGGCAGGATTCAATATCTGCGCATGAAACATCATTGCAGAGCTTGCTCTTCCATCCAACCATCAAAATATATTTATGATCATGCTTAATTTAAAAATATTCATTACAAAAATAAAAAAAATAAAAAACAATAAAAATAAAAAAAGAACAAAAATATAGGAAAAACTATATATAAAATAAAATATAGCGACTTGTAACAAGGGAAGCTTTTTTACGTAGATATGATAGAGGAATTGATTTTTTTATTGAAACATGTGCTAGAAGTACGCTTAAAAAAATTATGAATCTTCAAAAAATAAAAAGACGTGTAGGTGGCGCCCCCTACGAGTAAGAGCAATAATAAGATCAGGTTCGAATTCGACACCTCAAAAAATTTCTCAATACCAATTTTCGTTTAATTAAGGTCAGTATTTCGAATGTTATTAAAAAAAAAAAAAATAACATTTTAATACCCTGTATCTTGGAAACGAAGCGTTTCCGGACATATATTCATTTGGACAATTCATATTAGAATATTGTGAGGAATCACCTCCTGAAGTTTGTCAAAGTACTTTTGAATCACCCTGTATAAGATAAATTGATTTTTCATGATCAATACTCGAACACTATTAATTCATTTTGTTATGAGAAGATAAAAAAGCCAATAAATCTCCCGGGAAAGTACGATTCATCATCGTTAACGAGAAAAGAATGAAGACATTGTCCTCAGGCCTCCCCGATATGATGCTGACGTCGAAGGACGGTTCGACATATTTTAATATCGAACAGAAACGTAGGTGTAAAAACTAGTCGTCGGTCGGTGGATTGTAAAGTCTCGATCAAAAATTGCGAGTTCCATATGGTTGAGTAACAATATGGAAACAATTCGGGGAACCTGTTATTTCAAAAATATCGAAAATTATTTCGATTATTCCATTCACACATGGTTCCACCTATAAAAAGTCATGAATTTAGTTACATGATATGCAATATGATCGACTATTCGTAAGTAATTGCACAAGTGCATCAAAATTACCGATAATTTTGCATGACAGCGTGTTGTCAAAAAACTGCATGAGTTCATTTTCATTTTTGGAGAAAATATGAAAATGAACGAATGCAGTTTTTCAAGGATAACACGCTGGAATGCGAAATTATCCGGTTATTTTGATGCACGAGTGTAATTCGGGGGAATATTTCCCGAATAAATTGTCAACTTGTGAAACTGACGTTATTAATTTATAAATTCTTAACTTGTCATCAATAACCATCCCGTAACTGGAAAAAAAAAAGAAGAAATACGTGTGTTTTAATATTTTTCATTTATATATTATGAAAGTATTCGTAAAAATAGGAGTACTCACATTGAAGTGTGAAATAGATATTCATCGACAAAAATGTATTGGAGACCTAGTGAAAGCAATGCCTCTCTTGCATCAATGTTACAAATTATTTCTGGTGAGTACCCCTTTTTGGAAAGATTCTTCGTTGCCTCATTCATCTATATGAGTTCTAAATTAAGACTGGAATAGAAAATCAAGTCCTGGCAATTTTGCCGCGAGATTTTTCCCATCGAGTAGACTTTTGTCAATAGAGTCTTTCAATAATTACCCAAAATGCAAATTTTTTGAAAATGTTTTATTAACTGACGCATACAACTTCTCAGTTGAAGTTCGAATTGCTTTCTCACGCTCCCAATTGTCCAGATTTAGCCCCCTCGAAATATTTTTAGACCAGGGCCAAACCGATTTTAAATACCCGAATTCATAGAAAATTTTTAGCAGTATATGGGTGGTCGGAAAAATTAGGGTAAATTATAAGTGAATTAAAAAAATCAAACTAAATATACGTTTTGAGGGTTGGATATTGTTTTTTTACGATTTGTGGCTAAAATATGCTTCCTATCGGAAAAAGTTTAATGCAAAAGTTGTAGATAATTAAAAAATCTGAAACTTTTTTCATTTTTCAACATTACATTACATTATTCTGAATAAACGAGAAAAACGCAAAAACATTTTTGTTTTAAATTTTTATAACCCGCAAAAAAATATGAAACTTTGTGAAAACATTTATTTTAGTGTTATAAATAAGCTTTAATTTTTTCAAAGCAAAATATTTATTTTACGTTTGTATTCGAATTTAAATTACAAAAAGCCTAATTTTCAATCGAAAAATTGGTTTACAAATTTTAATTTTTTTAACTTTATCAGTGCTCATTTTCTTCGTTGACACCTCGACTTTAAGATGGTATGGGAAAAATATCGTTAAAAATGCAAAAAAACAAAAAGCAACTTATTCATAATCCATTTTTCAGTAATTTTGAGAATTTCAAATTTTTTATTGCAAATAAGCGTTGAAATTGATGAAAAAAAAATGTCAAGTAATATAATGTCATTTACATTCAATTATTTGTTAATGGTTTTAAATACCAAAACTGTTTAACAATAATCGAATACGTAAAAACTTCAAAAACAAAGGCTATTTATTCAGATTTTTTTTATACATAAACTATAAATAATGTACACGTCACTTTTCAAATATTGAAATATAAAATTGTTTTATTACAGTCAAATATCGAAATAGTTTTATTTCAATTTGATTTTCTTTGTAGGTCGCCTTGCATCATCAGAACTAATGCAGCTTCCGTTTTCTTCGGATTCATCTTCTAACTCTTCGATTTCTTTCAGTTCTAGATTTTCAAGTTCAGTATTATTTTGATTTAAATTTCTTGGACAGTGTGTAATGTGTTCGTCTTCGATGTCCCCGGAATCAATAATTGTTTCGTACGACGGTTTTTTAGCATTTGAACAGATCTCAGAACCATGACAATTAGCACAAATTTGTGAATCTCAAGCCATGCTTGCGTCAGCCACATCTTTTACTAGTTGTAGCTACAGGAGATAATTTTCAGCAATTTGTCGGGAATTAATTCTTTCTCTGTAAATGTAGGCATGACACTGTTAACGTTTCCATCCCCAATCCGTAGCTGTTAATTTATTACTAAGCCAAGTTTGACAAATGAATATTCTACCTTTGTTTTACTACACTACATTAAACAATATTAGTGCCACACTTTTTCCAAACCATTTGTTTTCAATCAGAATCAAAATGGACCTTTTGTATTAATTTACTTCTCTGGTTAGTTTTAGCTGATATTATCATTGAGATGGATCAGTTGTGCGCGAATGGATGTACTGCTGAAGAAACTAACTTCTTTCTTGAGGATGAGGCCAGGCGCAAACATTGCCAGTGTTATGACTGCTCGTTAGTTGTTAAAGCTAAGCCTTAACTATACTATGCGTTAGTAGTCTATTGACCAATAATAATAATTGGACAACCTCCCAGAGTGGCTTGAGAAGCTATCACACTCAGTATATAATGAAGCGTGGGCCTCAATTTGACAGTGCAGTTACCAATCTCAGATAGTTCAGAAAAATAATACATTTAGGAATTTTAATAATATATATGTATTTTCTAAATAATAATAACAACAATTTATACCCATGGTATAATTTACGGAGAAAATGTATAGAACGTCAGAATGAATTTAATATATAGATATACTTGAATGTGAAACAAATATAGTATGCCTAGTAGAATAACTGTTATTCAGTTACCTTGGCGATTGCTAATATTAATACTTTTGTCGAATTAATAGTTGACTCTACTATGAAATCAAATAATTGAATGGTTCCTTATTACCATATACATGTATACCTTGCCAAATAAACAGTTTTATTTTCTCACCCTCGACTGGAGAACACACCACGTTTTAATGTTACTTGATTTTTATTTTGGATAATTTGAATTTTTTTTTTTACTTTGATTAAACACTTACATTTTTCTGCATATTTTCGATAAATTGGATACTTTATGAATAATTTACGAAGTCTACACTTGTTTCGTATCAGAAGATAGCTATGCATCTTCACTAGATGGAATTTGATTCTACTCTGATGCGCTTCATACTCTGAACGCTCTTACTAAACAGAACACTCTTTCTATCTAATTCCGGTCTGATTCATATCTTTTTACTTTGTTCTTATATAGAATATCCCCACTATGAACCCTTTTCGGTAGTGAATATGGGTGGTGTTGTTTCCACAGTAATGGATCATAACTTCGGACATATTCCATCCCGGCTGTCGGAACATCCTCAATTATCTATCGCGGCGTGGAGCTCAATAGTAATAAAAATAAATGTCCTGTCGTAATTATTTTCGGGCTGTTTTCATTTTCAAGTCGTCGCTGTCAGCGTAACATATTTATGAGGCATTTTGATAGGTGGTGTTATCATATCGAGATTTTACATTCTTTGTCGGAACTCACCCCTCATTCCTGCCTTCTAATTTAATTGAATGAAAAGTGTGACTGTGTGCACGTATCGATATAATCGATGAAAGAAAATTGTATTTCGTGCATAAAATTATTTATTAGTTGTAGCAAAGCGCTTTCGACGGTTAAGTCATCATCAGTGCGTACCTGAAAGTAAGTATTTTTATAGAAAAAGTTACTGAAAAGGTTTTATTTGAAAGAAAATTGACATATTTTAAAAAAGTGAGGTTACTTACAATTATTTATTAGTTGTAGCAAAGCGCTTTCGACGGTTAAGTCATGATCAGTGAACACTGTATAGGTTTACATAACATACATGTTAAAATAAGTATTCTAGGTCAGGATGACACTAGATATTAAAATTTCCCTCTATTTTCTCATTTCTTGTTAGAAACCATTATTTTGGTGTTATAGCTGGACCCAAGTGACAAGATTGACAATTGACAAGTGAACGTTGAAGTAGAAAGACATTGAACACAAATCATGGAGATATCAGAATCAAGAAAGGGAATATCCTGTCATACGAAAACACACCAGAAGATGATCAATCTAATGAGGACAGTCATCTGTCAAATATGTTCCAGTATTCAAGGAAGACCAGACAAGACTCTAATTCTCGCATTTAAGTCATCGTAATTGAATATGAGTTCAAGGGAGAAGTCTAATTAGACCTGTCCTAATCAAAATAAACAATTGAATCATTATGGTAGTGTCCATAGACAATGAATTTAAATTTTCTTTATAAAAATAAAAATCCTTGTCCACCATGGCTCATTGAACTTCAACTGGGGATAGGAAGTGTGATACAAGTCTAATGGGAACTAGACCCAACTTCACAACTCCACAGCCGAGTAAAACCGAGTCTAAAGGTGATAATCAGAACCTGACTTGTGTTCTCAGTATGGAGAAAACTGAAAAGAGGCTGCAAATTGCAAAGAGATACAAGTAAATCATCATAGAGAATGGAAATTGAAAATTAAGAATGATTAACAAGAAACAAAAGGAAAATTATGGCATAGGCTAAGAAAGTTAAATATTTAATTTAAACGTCTATGAAGTGGAATATAGGATCTATTTAAATTGACTTGTGTGTTGAGACAAAGGTTATTGTTGAGTAATTCTGTACTAATGTGTCAAATCTTCAATAAAATCTAATCTATTATAATTTTGGACCTAACTTCATGTAGGATCTGTGAATTTCTATTTGGACTGAAATTATGATTGTTAAATCTTAAGTGATGGCCGAAGGCAGAAACTTTATTACTATTTAAATGTTCCAAAATACGAACTTTCAAAGGTCTACAAGTTCTACCAATGTAGGCTGCATCGCAGTCTTCACAATTTAACTTATATATACCACTTTTGGAAAGTTTGTCAATTTTGTCTTTTGTATCCACATCCACAGACTCTTAAATGTACCACTTTCTACTGTTGAGTATCAAAAAGAATTGAATAATTTGAAACAAATAGCTTCCAACAATGATTATAATCCTAGAATTATTAACACTTTGATACAAAAAATTAAACATAAAAATGAACATAATTTATCTTATCCAAAATCAAAAAATTTCAAAAAAAATTGTTTTATTAATACAAAAGACAAAATTGACAAACTTTCCAAAAGTGGTATATATAAGTTAAATTGTGAAGACTGCGATGCAGCCTACATTGGTAGAACTTGTAGACCTTTGAAAGTTCGTATTTTGGAACATTTAAATAGTAATAAAGTTCTGCCTTCACCATCACTAAGATTTAACAATCATAATTTCAGTCCAAATAGAAATTCACAGATCCTACATGAATTAGGTCCAAAAATTATAATAGATTAGATTTTATTGAAGATTTCACATTAGTACGAATTACTCAACAATAACCTTTGTCTCAACACACAAGTCAAATTTAAATAGATCCTATATTCCACTTCATAGACGTTTAAATTAAATATTTAACTTTCTTAGCCTTATGCCATAATTTTCCTTTTTGTTTCTTGTTAATCATTCTTAATTTTCAATTTCCATTCTCTATGATGATTTTACTTGTATCTCTTTGCATTTGCCAGCCTCTTTTCAGTTTTCTCCATACTGAGAACACAAGTCAGGTTCTGATTATCACCTTTTAGACTCGGTTTTACTCGGCTGTGGGAGTTTGAAGTTGGGTCTAGTTCCCATTAGACTTGTATCACACTTCCTATCCCCAGTTGAAGTTCAACTGAGCCATGGTGGACAGATTTTTATTTTATAAAGAAAAATTTAAATTCATTGTCTATGGACACTACCATAATGATTCAATTGTTTATTTTGATTAGGACAGGTCTAATAGACTTCTCCCTTGAACTCATATTCAATTACGATGACTTAAATGCGAAATTAGAGTCTTGTCTGGTCTTCCTTGGAATACTGGAACATATTTGACAGATGACTGTCTCATTAGATTGATCATCTTCTGGTGTGTTTTCGTATGACGGGATATTCCTTTCTTGATTCTGATATCTCCATGATTTTGTGTTCCATGTCTTTCTACTTCAACGTTCACTTGTCAATTGTCAATCTTGTCACTTGGGTCAGCTATAACACAAAATAATGGTTTCTAACAAGAAATTAGAAAATAGAGGGAAATTTTAATATCTAGTGTCACCCTGACCTAGAATACTTATTTTAACATGTATGTTATGTAAACCTATACAGTGTTCACTGATCATGAGCTGTTTTATGGCCTTTTGGCTTCTTGTACACCTGACGAGTAAGTAACCTCACTTTTTTTAAATATGTCAATTTTCTTTCTCAAATAAAACCTTTTCAGTAACTTTTTCTATCAAAATACTTACTTTCAGGTACGCACTGATGATGACTTAACCGTCGAAAGCGCTTTGCTACAACTAATAAATAATTTTATGCACGAAATACAATTTTCTTTCATCGATTCTAATTTAATAGCGGACGAAGTCAAGGGTATTACAAATTGTTACGTTAAAATAACTTGGTTGATCGCGTTCATCACACCAGGCATCTCCCATTGAATGTAATTGACTTTATATTACAAAATTATTCTTTTTCATCAATTTTAACGCTTATTTGCAATAAAAAATAAGGAATTCTCAAGATTACTAAAAAATCGATTATAAAAAAGTAGTTTCTTTTGTTTTTTGCATTTTTAACGATATTTTGCCATACGAACAATATATTTTTTTCATTCTACGGTTTTTAGCGTTTTTCTCGTTAATTTTGAAATTATGTTGAAACATTATTAATACAAAAGTTTTAGATTTCTTAATTATCTACAACTTTTTCATTGAACGATAGGATGCATATTTCACCTACAAATCGTGAAAAACCAATATCCAACCCTGAAAACGTATATTTAGCCCCCACCCCCCCTTCCGGAACTTTTACTCAGTCGTCTTGATTTTTCTCAATTTACTTATAATTTACCCTAAATTTTGCCGACCATCCACATACTGCTAAAAATTTTTTTTGTTTTTGTGAGGAAAGATTTGCCAACAATAAAGTGGTGAAGTCTGCGGTTTATGTCTATTTTGAGGAGCAGGGAAAAGGGTTTCGAACTAAGAGGAGACTATGTAAAGAAATCAATATATTGTTTCCATTTTTTTTTCCTTTGTTAGGTCAGATATTTCTGGGAATACTCTCGCTACGTAGATCCTTCGGACTCATCAGCCGAGTATTGTTTCAGATCACACTTAAAAGGCTCCCGTTTTCTCTACTCGTACAAGTCTCTGACTTTCAAGGGTTGCTTTGCAACTGAGCTGGCGGTCAAAACACTATTTATGGTTATAAATAGCTAGGATGTATGTAATGTAATAACTACTCCATACTGGCCATATAATCAGAAACGAGTTCTAAAATTTCAAATTGATTTATCCGTAAATTGTCTGTTGGTGCATTACGAGTACTATAGAAAAAAATGCCCGTACTTTGCCGCTTAATTCTTACTTTATCGTTAACAAACACTGATTGAAATCCCACAGAAGGGTAAACCTTTGCGTGGGATTTAGTATTGTATAAATAAAATTGATAAAATTGAAGGATTGAAAAAGTTGAAGAGTCTGCAGGAGGCGAGGCCTGTGAGCAGTCACAGGAGGCGAGGCCTGTGAGCAGTCATCATCTACTTATTATCATTTATCCCTCTTGTATCTTGATGGGTTTTCACTTTTTTATATATAAATCTGGTTTCGTGTGTGTGCTTGTTCATAAATGGAATATTTTTATTGTTAGTGATAATAATAGTAATAGTGCTGATTGCAATTATGACATATTTTAAATTATAATTGAGAATAATAGTCATGTCTTTTTCATATTTTGTTTGTTTGTTAATCAGTTTATGAAGTTCTGTTCGGGGTTTTGAAAGGATCCATTTACTCAGTAATTTTTTGAATACGTTCTTTGCGTTGATATTGTTCATTTCGACAGGAATCAGATTATAGAGTTTAGGACCTAGATAAGGGTAGTTTCTTTGCATTAGACCTTTTTCAGCTCTTGGTATGGTGCGACCAGAAATCTAAGATGGTCGTAAATCAATATTGGCCGACGACCCTCATTATTACCTATTGCTCGAAATATAGATAAGCAATGAAAGTGTGTGTCCCTCAAAAGATTCCCAGGACCGGATTAAAATATCTCATGAAATAGTTTGTCATTTTAATAATAGTGGGCTCTCCATTATTTTTGGCTTCTGTTGACAGTTTTGTATTTGAATTTATTTGATAATAAAAAATCTCGTATGGTTGATTTAAAACCCTTGGTAAGGATATGTTTAAATGTGTGTAAATAATAAAATTTACTTACCTAGCCACCAGACTTTCAGTACTAATGGGCTATTAACGAGATTATAGCGATAATGGTCTATTTACGGTTACAAAATAAATTACCTACCAGATCTGGAAAACAAAATGTTTTGAGAAGACCGCTTTCCAATTTCAGAAATAAAAGGGGAAAAAACAACATTTAGTCATTACCTACCTAATATTCCGTTGTCTATTTTAAAGTGTCTATTCAATTTTTGTGTCGTGAAAAATGTGGCTAGTACTTCAACTGGTGGTCGTAGTACCACTAGTCGACAAATGTTACACCCTCATGGGAAACAAATTATATTAAATGTTTATACTTTCCTTCTGGAACGTGGAATGTCCAAGGATCAAGCTATGCAAGAAAGTGCTTCTTTAACAAAAACACCGATTCCACAGTATTTAAAATAGTAAGTAACCCTATTTTAAAAAGAAAGAAACGAAAAGACTCTGGTGGTTCAAGGAAACTAGATGGCTGTGATGTAGATATAATTCGAATAAGAACTATATGCCTTGTATAAAGAGCAAATTGTGCCTACATTAGATATTTTAATGCAACGGCTTAAAAAGAATGAAACTGGTATCCAGTGTTGCAAAGAGACTTTAAGGAAGTCTCTTTTACAAAACGGATTGAAATTTAGAAAACTCACTAGTAGCAGAAAAATCTTAATGGAATCTGTGCGCCTTAAGAAATGGAGATTTGAATATTTATTGGCAATAAACGAATTTAGAGAATATGGTAGAACAGTAGTGTATTTGGATGAAACTTGGTTCGATACACACGATAGGTATTCCAAACAAAAGTTGGGTAGACTCATCTCCAAAATAAACTCACCAAATATAGTATTATCGTCATGGATAATGCTATTTTACCACAGTCGAAGTCTAGATAAAGCACCATGTTCAAATGACACCAAAGCCACTTTACAATATATGTTAAATAATGAGGAAAAGAACACAAAAAAACAGTTACTAGAAGTTTTACGCAGTTATTTGATAAAAAAGAAATATTTTTGGGATTTATTGGCTGAAAGCTTGGGACATACGGTGCTCAGACTTCAGACTCACTATATGTTTAACCCAATTGAACATATGGCATCAGCTTAAGTCAGCAGTTCGAAGAAATAATACTTTCCAACCTTAAGTTCAGTTCAAACAGAAACTGCAAACATTCTTGATAGCAGCTTGGCCAAGTGTGTTTCCCATATTAAAAAGGTTGAAAAAGTCATATATGGATATATAAAAAATTCCCAAAGAAAAGTTTATTATCATTTTGGATGACGACAGTGAAAGTGAAACTGATATTCGTGAGTAATTTTGTTTGTAAAATTGTAAAATTGTAAAACATTTACCAAATGTTTTCAGAAAAGGAGTCATGTTATTTTCGACATTGAAAATAGAATTAATAACTTCATTTGTTTGAAAATATGAACAACGTTCAAGATAACCTCTTGGGGGTTATTTATGTTGAAAAGGAAATCATTCTACTTCTAGGCTGGGTAAGTGCGTTTTTTGTGCCCCACCCCAGGCTATTATCCCATAGTTTATGTGAGTTTCTATGAGGGAGTGGTAGAGTGTTTTCATTTGTGAATTTCGAGAACTGTCTGAATTTAAAAAGCAAACTACGAAGTTTTTTGGTTACATATGCAATATGTCGGTCCCATCGAGGGGCTATCTATGAAAATTCCTAAATATTTAATGGTCTCAATGCTAGAGATGCCCATTAATTCATCTTGGATAGGGATATTCAGCTGTTGAAAGAATGGTAGATTTGTAGCATATGAGGTTAAGGGATATCCAATCCGTGTCATGATACACGATGGCTGTATCGTCCGCGAAACTTGTTATTTTACCACACTGTGATCGTTGGTATAGGTCATCAAGGTATATGTTGAATAACATTGGAATAATATTGTATATAACAACATATGGTATGAATGTATTAAACTTTTTTTTCACTATATAATAGCTCAATAGAGTACAGTCATCTTTCTTAAAAATAATTTTTAAAATCATATTTTCAATAACATTTAGTTGGCTCAGCGCTATTTTATATAAACCTCCCCATGCCAAGATTCCATAACGTAAAATAGATTCAACTAATAAAGTACAATGTTATTAAGAGATCTAAACTGAGAAATTGTTTCATAAAGATCTAAAGTAATACAAAATATTTGAAAGTTTTAGTTTCTTGTAAGACTCTAAGTTTGCATAAATTTTTTTTTTAAATTGATGACAATCAGCAGATGTTTTGTAACATGCAATTTAATTTGTTTTATTAACATTTAGTGATAGTTTAAAGACATCCAACCAATTATTGACATGTTTAATTACTTCTAGTATCTTCACGTCCTCCCAATTTTTATCAATAAAGATAAGTACAGTATCATCTGCATATGATATTACTTTATCTCGAATATCTATTTCAATAGGGCTTTTAATGTACAGATTAAATAGAATTGGACCTAAAACTGTTCGTTGCGGTACATAAATCTGTACATTATTTTAACTTTTTGTTCTCTGTATGTTAAATAGTTTTCAAAGACGGAGGCTCCTTCGTGTCGAAAGCCTTTGATAGGTCGAAAAATATTATTTATAAACGTAGGAAGAAGTCCATGGCTCAAAGTGGAGTGGATGATTTAAGCAGTAGAAGAGATGCCTCCGAGTTTTTCTTCTACTGCTTGAATATTATTTGTATTCATTTCACTATCAAAGTGCGATGTCAATTCATGCATGGCATCCCTTGAGTTTATGCTTTGATGTTTAGGGAGTAAATTATAACTTTTTAAGAAGTCTTTCAATCTAATTAGGATTTTTACCTTTTTACTCAGACCAGAAAAATATATATTGCAGATAACATGGTCCAAAATTATTCAATTCTGTTTCACAAAGTTTGATGCAAATTAAACAACGAAACCCTTTGATGATGATGATGAATTGAACAATTATTTGATTAACACCACAAGAATTGACATACACCAAATCATAGAAAACACATAGATTTTTTTTATATATTTGATCCATGTTATACATGATGTAGGTTTTATGATTATCATTTCATTATTTTTAAATGTTAAATTCAAATCATAAAAAACACATAGCTTTTATTTATATCTTTGATTCGTGTTATACATCACTATGTTGTCTTCATGATTATTATCTAACTATTATTTTAACCACTTTATTAGTTATTAAGTATTTATCTTGTACCCTAAGTCTATGTTTGTTTGAATATTTTATTATTTTTCAAATTATTAATTACAGATTCAATGAAGCTACTTGCCTGAAGCCCTACGCACAGACTTGTTCATCTGTAGGGTTTTCAATTTATTCCCTCCTCCTTTATTGTATTTTACTTATAACTGTCGATGTAATTCAAAAGGCGATGTGTGAATTGAATTATTATTATAATTCTCTAGTTGCCATTCGAAGCAATCAATGTAAATACAATATATATATATATATATATATATATATATATATATATATATATATATATATATATATATATATATATATATATATATATATATATATATATATAGTGCTTCTCAAAAGTCCCCTCCCCCCCTCTTATTTTTGGAACAATTATACATATACAAGTGAAATTTGGAAACTGAATATTGAAGGTTGTAAACTTCCCTACTAGTGATGATAGATGACGAAATCGTCAAAGATGACGTCACAAGGCCATTGTGACCAATAATTTTGAATGGAACCCTACGGCAAGCGACACCTCTTTTAAAAGGTATCGAAAAAACCTATTCAATGATACTAATTTTGTTTGTGTTTATGGCAGTTTTAATGGCTCATTAGTAAACATTAAAATTTAAATTCCATTCAGTATGATATTAATTACAGATTTAAGAATCAGTATCTACTTAAAGAAATTGCTCGAAGTGACCTCCATTTACTTCCTGGCAGTGAAATATTCTATTTTCATACTCTTCTCTTACTTTTGCAAATGTGTCTGCGGAAACAGCCTAGCATTCTGCAACAATACGTTGTTTTAAAACGTCAATATTGTCAGGTTCAGTGGCGTAAACCTTCGATTTAAGGTACCACCACAGAAAAAAATCCAAAGGTGTGAGGTCCGGTGATCGAGCTGGCCATTCCGTTGAACCTCGTCGTCCAATCCATCTACCACGATACTCCTCATCCAAATACCGTCTTACTGCACCGTAATAGTGTGGAGGAGCACCATCCTGTTGGAATATTATTTCCAAATTGTCGAATTCCTCTGGATTATCTTCCAAAATTTCAAGGATAAACGGTTCTATTGCGTTTTGCAACAGCTCCAGATAAACCTCACCAGTTAAATTAGTATTTGAAAAGAGTGCCCCAACGATGTGGTTTCCCAGGATACCTGCCCAAACATTCACCTTCTGGGGAAATTGGGTATGTGTTTCACGGAACAGGTGAGGATTTGCGTCACTCCAATACCTCACATTCTGTGTATTTACATTTCCATTTAGATAGAAAGTACTTTCGTCACTAAAACAAATTGTTTTGACATAGTGTGGCTGTTGTTGTTTTTTTTTCAACATCCTGTGTACTGTACTTCGACTGACTTCACAGGTAGATGCAACGTGAGTTGTTGAAGAAGTAGGATTAACTATTACTCCTGCCAGTATATCAATTTTTTTCTCATCAGAAATTTGTGGTCTGCCAGATCGTTTCGCATCATTAATACTACCCGTTGTTTCAAACTTACGAAGAAGCTCCCTTAAATAAGTCCTCGAAACGGGGCGAATCGGGATTGGCATGAATATTTTGTCCAGTTTCACCAAGAATTAGGATCGCTGCTATTTTATCACCTAAAGCACGTACCATTCCGCTTCTTGAAGCACTTAAACGTTCGGCTCACAACAGTTTAACGAATTATGAAAATGTACAAAAATATTAAAAGTACCAAAAGCTGCTAAAACAGTTAAATGTTCGATAAACAATACACAAATTATTAAATGTACAAAAACTTGGACAATTACAAAAACGCCGAATTAGGGAGACTAACAAAAACGTTAGCTTATTTGACAACTATCCAGAGGCGGAGCTTGAATTTGGAATTTTAGTATTAACTGATTCAATTCATCACAGCTTTGCGTTTTTTAAAAGCGAGTTGCCAAAACTGCCATAAACACAAACAAAATTGGTATCATTGAATAGGTTTTTTCGATATCTTTTAAAAGAGGTGTCGCTTGCCGTAGGGTTCCATTTAAAATGATTGGTCACAATTGCCTTGTGACGTCATCTTTGTCGATTTCGTCATCTATCATCACTAGTAGGGAAGTTTACAACCATCAATATTCAGTTTCCAAATTTCACTTGTTTATGTATAATCGTTCCAAAATTAGGGGGAGGGGAGACTTTTGAGAAGCACTGTATGCAGTACGGTCCATAGGTATGGAATAAATTCATTTTTTGCATTATTATGTATTTTTTTTTTAAACCTGAAACAGGTCGATTTCTATTGTCAATTTGACAATTTACAGTATGAAAATATTGCCCCCTTCGGGCACCCCCTCTGAATTATGAGCACCCCCTCAAAAATTTTAAATGAGAATGGGGGTTGTGTGGCACCTTGTTCGAAAGAGATTTTCATTCTCTGTTCAGCAATATTTAGTTTTTTTCAAATTTGGTGCAATCATAACTGAGAAAATTTATTTTGAGAATGTAAAATTTTGATATACTTTACATAGAATGAAGGAAATAATGTCACATGATGTTAAGGAAGTATTTTGCAATTTATTTTACTATTAAATTAAATGTTCAAAATGACCACCATTCACTTCTTGACAATAAGCATGTCGATCTTGGAATTCTCGTAGAAAATTTTGTTGGACCTGAGGGGTTATGTTGTTAATTTCTTCCGTTATCCTAACTTTCAAATCGGCAATATTGTCTGGTCTATTGAAATATACTTTCGATTTTAAATAACCCCATAAGAAGTAATCGAGGGGAGTCAAATCGGGGGATCTAGGCGGCCATTCAATCGTTCCACGTCTTCCAATCCACCTATTGGGAAAAACTTCGTTCAAATAATCTCTAACAATATGTTTGTAATGCGGTGGAGCTCCGTCTTGTTGGTACCAAATTGATCTATCTATTGCATTTGGATCATTAACATCAGAAAAAAGTCTTTTTAATGTAGGCTGTAAAAAATTCACAAAAAAATCTAGATAAACCTCACCATTAACTGTGCCTTAATAAAAATAAGGGCCAATAATTTTGTTGTTAATGATACCAGCCCAAACGTTCACTTTTTTTAAGATATTGTGTGTGAGCCTCACACATCCAATGCGGATTTTCTCTGCTCGAATATCTACAGTTTTGTCTATTAACCGTTCAATTTAAATAAAAAGTAGCTTCATCAGAAAAAAAATTTTTTTCATGAACTGCAAATCTGCTTCCATTCTGTCCGTCATCAGAATTGTTGCCTTCTATCAGGATCATCGTCATTTAACTCCTGAACCAACTGAACTTTATAAGGATGGTCTTTTTCTTTATGTAAAGCTCTCAATATTGATGATTTACTTACATTATTGTAGGCGGCAAGTTGTCTACTTGTCATATGCGGATTTTCCTCATCGCTAACAGTGCATCTAACTTTTTTACCTCATCCAATTTAACATTTCGACCTGGTTTTTGAATAGTTTTTACATGTCCAGTTTCACGAAATTTTGTTTCTATTTTGCTAACTGTAGACTGCGAGACGTGTTGACCAGGGTATTTATTATTAAACATTTCACAAACTTCCTTTTGAGTTCTTGTTTTATTACCGCATCCAGTCCAATGTCTATTCTTTGAGTTTCGGATAAATGAGCCATAGTTAAATCAAATACACACAAATATTTTTCCATACACTGACGTATGTCAGCAACTTATAAATATCAAAATAACAGTAGTCTACTAGATTGACATTACATTATTTATGTGGGTTTTGTGAATAATTTTTTGGTGTCTTGAACGACTTTTTCCTGACATTTAGCAAAACAGATTATTTCTTATGCGTTAATTTAAAATCAAAAGTATATTTCAATAGACCAGACAATATTGCAGATTTAAAAGTTAGGATAACGGAAGAAATTAACAACATAACCCCTGAGGTCCTACAAAATGTTGTACGATGATTCATTTTGAACATTTAATTTAATTGTAAAATAAATTGAAAAATACTTCCTAATCATCATGTGACATCATTCCTATGTAAAGTGTCAAAATTGTACATTTTCAAACTAAATTTTCTCAGTTATGATTGCACCAAATTTGAAAAACTTAATATTGCTGAACAGAGAATGAAAATCCCTTTGGGACAAGGTGCCACACGACCCCCCCTTCTGATTTAAAATTTTTGAGGGGGTTCTCATAATTCAGAGGGGGTGCAAGAAGGGGGTAATATTTTCATACTGTAAATTGACAATAAAAATCGACCTGTTTCAGGTTTTTTTAAACAAATACATAATAACGGAGCAAAAGAAAAAGTGTACTCTTTAAAGTTTGTCCAAGCTTTCGGAATGTTTTATTTCCATCTTCAGGGATAAGCTTTGTTGACATTAGTTTCTATGTTGTTTATGAATGTTCTTCATGTAACGTACGGTGAAATATAAGTTCTGAATTTGAAGTTGGAAACACATTATAAATTGTCAACATGTTCCTGTACTTTATATTTTAATTAGTAACGTTCGCAATAAACATTTTAATGTGTTAGAAGTAGTTGACAATTTATAATGCGTTTCCAACTTCAAATTCAGAACTTATATTTCACCGTACGTTACATGAAGAACATTCATAAACAACATAGAAACTAATGTCAACAAAGCTTATCCCTGAAGATGGAAATAAAACATTCCGAAAGCTTGGACAAACTTTAAAGAGTACACTTTTTCTTTTGCTGCACACCCCAATAATTAAGGCTTACAAATATATATATATATATATATATATATATATATATTTAACGTTGTTCATAATTATAACATTAAGTTTTACTAAATTGAAATTCCAATGTCAGCTATAAATATGGTCGAAAAGTAGATCATGGTCCTGGTCTACAAATCTTAGTCGTCAATGAGATTTTTGGAAGTTTGGTTTTGAATAATTTGTCCACTATAAACTTTAATTTTTTGATCAAATTTTGAAACTTTTCTCAAAAATGACGGAAGTAATTTGAGCACATATAATCTGAGTGATAATCGAATCGGAAGATTAAATGAACATCGTTACATAGCTCTCGACCTTGCGACATTACTTCAAAAACCAGCTGTACACAGAATTTCTTCGCGTGGTAAGTTTCGGTGTTGAGGTCTCTTTTTATTTCGATTCAGTAATGGAACAATGTCGGGCTACAGTAGTTCGTTTTCTCGTTTGAATCTCTCTTCGAGATATCGCGAACCGGCTAATACCAAAAATGCCACTACCCGCTGGAACGATAGCGAGGATGCTACCGATGTGTTGCGAGAGTGGAAGTTCAGTGGGGTAAGTGGGGATTAGAGTACAGCCTGTGGGGGTTTTTGCCCTACAAAAAGTGGAATAATGATCCTGAAGTAGCTGTTGGAATCAGAAACTAAATATCGTAATGGGAATTCTTGAAATCAGCTTTGTTCTGTGAACTGTTCCGTTCTGCTGTTTTGTTTTTCTTTTCTTTATATAACAACAAACGTAGGGTTGTCAGAAGTAATTTATCTCAAATCACTTTTCTGTAACGATTTAATCTCATTAAACACCAATAAAGGATTACTAAACTTGGAAAATCCAACTCAATAAATACAGTCCACAATCATTACAAGAAGCAGCAAAATATATAATCAGCAGTGGTTTTTCAAGAATGTAAAGAGCAGATTTGATGATCTTCCCTGTGTTTTTATGAAGATATATTTCTTCAAATGTTTCTTGAGAATGATTTTTTTGTTTCATTTTATTTCATGATCCCGAAAGGAAGGTGAATTGAGTCGTTAACCATACACTAGAAATATTAACCCGTTGGCTGCCATGTCAGTCACCGGTGGCTGACAGGGTTACTACCTGTCAGCTACGGTGACTGACACTGAAACTTCAAATTCAAATGACCTCAGTAGGCCGTCTGGCACGTTTATAGTGTTCTTTTCCATTAGAAATGACTGACATGGTCCCAAGAAAAACATATGCGACGTGGTCTGTTACTTTTATATCTTAAACGAAAGTTATCACACATTTGTATGAAAAATGAGTTACTTTTCTTTTACCTCGGTCGAAAGTACGTATTATATTATCTCCATTGATTTTAAAGTAGAAAGCCTTGCATTTATGCATCGGTGACATTGACAGTCCATGCTCTCCGTAATGCGGGAGCAAATATTTTTCATGTACGCCGAGAAAGTGAGAAAGAGAGAGACGAAAAGCGGGATCAAATATTTTAGTTTTGTGAGTATCCGAAAGAGCCGCTGAAGCGAGGAGCAAAAGTTAATATGACAGCGCTACGAGCTGTCAGTTGGAACATGTATTGTTTATAATAAATAATTGAAAATGTACGTAGTAACCATAGACAAATTAAAAATAAAGAGTATGTTTGAAACATTGGCGATCTTGACCACCAAGTTTTTGGTACGGCCAGTCGCGCATGGAGGCGCTGCCCGCAATCGACAGATGACTGATAACATGATAATTTTCCAATTTCGGCATTTGTCAGAAAATAGAAGTTTATTGTTTACACTTGTATTTTTTATTATGACAAACCACGCAATAATTTCAGAATAATTCTTCTACTGTTATTGTCATCGAAAAATTAATGATAGAAATTATACTATGGACTTGATTTTAAGATCCCAACGTCGAAAATAGAATATTTTGTTATTCGAGTTGAAATTCCGGGAAATATTTACAATTTGAGGAAGTACGAAGTACAATATACCTCCTACCACACTAAAAAACAAAAACCAAGGCTACGTTTAAAAACTCTATCAAAGTGATACTGCAGAAAAAGTGTTACTACACTATCGCTGAGTACATGGCTGACCCGCCCGGGATTTGATCCAACTATCTTAACACCATACTATGTGTATGGTATATCGTAATGTCTACATATGTGTATACGCATTATTTTATTTTTATTGTTATTGTATTGTAATTGTAAATTTGTAAATTATTATTTTCTGTATTTATTTACTTGCTACCTGACTTGCTACAAATGTTTTTTAACATAACGTAGTTAAATAAAGATCTATCTATCTATCATCAAAGTGGATTATTTGTTATACCTACTCGTTCTCCTTTGGAAAACATTCTTCTTTGCCTCATTCATCTATACGAGTTCTCAATTAGAACTGGAATAGAAAATCAAATAACTATCTGAATGAAAATGCAAATTTTCAAATTGAGATTTTTTCTTTTGAGTTAGGGTCCTTTCAGAATATCTTTCAGGTATAGTTCAATGTCCAGCATGGCTTTAGCCGGGGAAGTAGTAGTTTTCTGTTAGACATTCACAAAAAATAACTTCATTTTTAACGTGGATTTTTCAATTCACAGAAAAATCTTTCTATTCAATATTCAATTGAGAATGTTTTCCTTTTCAACATGAATACGCCACAAGAGGTTATCTTGAACGATGGAAGATAGTGACTACAGTTTATCTTTTTCCTTGTCAGAAAAACACTAATTTCAAAGTGTCTCTCCAAAAGAATTGTTTCTAACTTTTTTCCATCTTGCAAAGTGAGATTGCTTATAGAAAATGTGTTTCCCATTTGTTCCGGTCTTCCTGATGATCGTGGAAGCGTGAAATAGATTTTCGTCGACAAAATGTATTGAAGACCTAGTGAATGCGATGCCTCTTTTGCGTCAAAGTTACAAATGATTTCTGGTGAGTACTTTTTTTTGACAACATTCTTCTTTGCCTCATTCATCTATATGAGTTCTTAATTAGGACTGGAATAGAAAATCAAATAGCTATCTGAATGAAAATGCAAATTTTCAAGTTCAGATTTTTTCTTTTGAGTTAGGGTCCTTCCAGAATATCTATCAGATGTAGTTCAATGTCCAGCGTGGCTTCAGCCGAGGAAGTAGTTTTTTTCTGTTAGACATTCCAAAAAAAAACTTCATTTTAATCGTGGATTTTTCAATTCACAGAAAAATCTTTCTATTCAATATTCAATTGAGAATGTTTCCCTTTTCAAAATTATGGAAGGTTTGTTGTAAATGTAATTTGTTTATATTTTGATTGATTTCATGATAAGACTGAAGAATATTTTTAATTTTGTTGTTTTTCAGAGTTTTATTATTGTTTTGTCTGTAGTTGTACCTTGTCCTAGATAAAATAAAATGTGTTTTTTATAGTGTTTAACTTATTATTCTTGTTTTATAAGAATTTTGATTTTGTTCTTGATATTATGAAACAAAGATTGATTTCGAAACTTTATTTTGACCACAAACTAACAGATTCTACGAATCGATTAGGTACTGTATATATTTGATTAGTGATCGATTTGCATTCCTTTATTTCATATGATACAACCATCCATTGAAATACGGTGTTATTTTCTAATAACTCAAGATGATATTTCTGCCAATAAAACAAACTTAGTCTTTCAAATTTATTGACACTGACAAATCAATCTTATTTCAACACACCTTTTTTTCTCAATATGTACAATTCCAAGGTAATGCATTTGTTTATTATAATCCAACATCAACTATATCTAACAACAGGAATGGCAAATCGATCACTTATAAAATGTATACCATATCAACCATATAAAAGTAACACATTTAAAAAACCGCCTTTTTTCAATCGGTAACTGAACAGAAATCTGTTTTACCAACTGTATTAACTCAGTTTGCCAAGTTGCGAGATATGTCGCCACTGTCTAAACCTGACGCCAACTTTTTCTGCAGGTTTGACAACTCTCTTTATTTTTAGTTTCTCTATGGTAGTAACGTACTGTCGACGAGCTATAATGAAATAAAATAACTAATAAAAAATATTTTTAAAGACAAGCTTTCATTTAAGCCGTGTACTAAAACGTATAAAATAAGTTTAAGTCATCGCTGACAATAATTTAATTATTTTTTGTTAAATTATTTGGTTTTAAAAATCTTGTCGCGCGAAGTATTTATAAAAGTAGGTACCAATTGATTTCATTGGACAATGATTGATTAGTAAGTAACAACTTATCGAAGATTTAATTTTGTGACAATTCGCGCGACAGGCTTTTTGAAACCAAATAATTCAACAAAAAATTATTAAATCATTGTCAGCGATTACTTAAACTTATTTTATACTTTTTAATACACCGCTTCAATAAAAGCTTGTATTTAAAAAGTTTTTTATTAGTTATTTTATTTTTTGCTTTTTAGTTAGTTCGCGTTAATCTGTTCATTTCTAATAGAGCATCGTTATTACAAGTTCTCTTCCCTGTAAGTTTTGAGCTGATAGAAATCATGATCTCCGACCCCAAAAACTCCCACACACCAATTTGAATAGAATCTGAACATAATCACAAAGCTCGTCCACTATCCTGAAGTCGCCATCTTGAATTTATAGATTTTGTAAACAAATTCATAATCTCCGAATCTGAATTGGCAGTGACCATACTCTGTAGTGGCACAAATTTTTCACTCGCATTGCATTGCTTCCTGTTTATAACAAAGTGAGTTGATTTAAAGATGAAAATATACTGCATATACCAGCCTACTCGTGCGACGGCGTTGGTCGATTTTCCGGCCATGTGTGTAAACGTTTAGATTTCTTCCGTGACGTTAAATTATATGATCGGAAAAATCCGCTATGTCACGGGCGTCAAGTCTAGTCACTTGGGTAGTGTTAGTATTTTGGGGTCCAAATCTGCCTACTTTCCAGGCCTCGACACTAGTTTCCTCCTAGGTGACAATCTCCTTACTCCTTTGAGAGAACTGTAGGATGGTTGTGGAGATGTTTTGCGATTTCACCACCTATGATTTTGTCACTGTGACTGACTTTTCACAGGAGCGAACAGCTCCGGTTGTCCAGCAGTGATTTTCAGTCACGTCTAGATGTCTAAAAACCCTGGTAAATGAACTGATGCTATTTTTTGATTTTCGAGGGGACACCACCTGTTACTTCAACAGAGCTTCTCTCTGTGATAGTCTGTGGTAGATGGCGCGTCCAAAAATGTTTGTTTATATTCTCGCTTAATGTCAGAACTTCATTTTGACATCTGCAGCATCTTATATGAAATAATGTTCAGTGTTTTGTCGGTATCTATGCGTTTTCCATCTCTTTGATTTCAAATCTTGCTTAGCTTATTCCTGAGTTTGTTCTTTAAAAAAATCACTCGTTCGTTAGTTCATTAGTGCGTGAGGAATTGTTTATTTTCAGGTAGTGTAGTGTGTAAGGATACTTTTTGTAGAATGGGCCACATTTGTATTTTGTGTGGACAGTATAAAGCCGCAGATTCAAATATTCACCTGTATTCAGTACCAAAAGCAAGTACAAAATCTTGACGAATTGACTAATTATGATATTTTCATAGTGCGTCATATTGTATGCATTGAATTTTATATTTTCTGCAATTCAATGACCATTTCATTTCCAATTCTCCGTCTGTCAAAATGCAGTTAACCTCAAATTCAAATGGTACAAAATACGAAAAACAACACGACAGTGCTTTTTTTGTGCAATGTTCTTTGCTATTGGTGAAGTTTGACAGATGTCTCTTTTTAACCAATAACAAAGCTTGAATTAGAACCCGCGAACAGTTCGTCTCAAAAAGAAAGCTGAGGACATAAATATACCCTGTTACTGAATTGAAACTAAAACGAAATTGGCGCCATCTGACACGCTAGTAATCTCTATTATCAAGTAGGCCAAGTGTCGCCAAGTCGATCCCAAACTTCTATAGGTATAAGTGCAAGCACCAGGGTTTTTAGACATCTTAGTCACGTCTGTCCAGACTGTCACATATTCACAAGACTAGCTCTAACATGAACGATATGTGATTGATTATCAGAATTAGAAAAACAAGCAATGAATGGTTTGATTTGGTGGAAATAGTCCATTTTCTCGAAGTGGATATTATGATTTTGAGGTTATGGAAGGGTCTAGAAGTCGTTATCCACGAAAATAAAACTACTTGAAGTTGAATAAACTATACAGGGTGATTCAAAATCACCTTGGCAAACTTCAGGAGGTGATTCCCTACAATATTCTAATATGAATATGAATATGAAAAAGCTACCCCTGTTACAAGTCGCGATAATTAACCGTTTTCTAGATATTTGAACTTAAAAATTTTGAGTCGATTATTTGATAATCGATGCGTGTTGAAGTTATTACCACTATTTTGAATTTTTCACAAGGAAATGAATTTGACGTTTAAGTAGGTAGTTTTGGTAATTACATATTATGTGACAGTTGAACGTTCTGTTGTTTTGTTGAAGTTTGTGTGAGTTTTAAAACACAAATTTTGAAAAAATAGATTATTTAAACAATAATGCTCATTTAGCCGATATGCATTTCGTTTATGGCCTTGCGGATGGCAATGCGCGCGAAGGAACACGTATTCACCAGGAGCGATTTTCTAATCGAATACTGCCTTCAGCTCTAACATTTACCAGTCTCCTCCGTCGTTTGGCAGAAACAGGTAGCTTTAAGAGGGCAGCTGATATTATTGAGAGACCACGAGCAGTCCGAGTCCCAGAATTGGAAGAAGCTGGTTTGAACGCTTTCGAGGAGAATCCAGAAACAAGTACAAGAATAATTGCTGAAGCTCTCAATTCTACTCAGTCCACAGTTTGGAGAATTATCCACGATCAACAATTTTATCCATACCATATTCAAAGGGTACAAGCTCTTTTGCCACGAGACTTTTCCCAACGCATTACTGTGTCAGTGGTTTTTGAGAAAATTGGCTGGAAATCCTCAATTTTTAAGATATGTACTCTTCACGGACGAGGCAAACTTCTCCCGAAATGCTATCACAAACTTGCATAACAACCGTGTTTGGGCTCTGGAAAATCCGCACGCAGTTAGTGAAAGACATTATCAATATCAATTTTCTGTAAATGTATTGGCGGCAATAACTGATAATTACTTGATAGGTGCTTTCTTTCTTCCGTTCCGACTGAATGGCGCAACTTACATAGACTTTTTAGAAAACGAATTGACTGACTACTTCAGAATGTACCATTAGAAATTCGTATCCGCATGTAGTTTATGCATGATGGGGCTCCGGCCCATTTTAGCGTTGTAGCTAGGGAATTCCTTAACACTGTCTATCCAAATCGATGGATCGGTAGGGGTGTAGAAGAACCTAACCAGGCGTGGACACCAAGGTCCCCAGATCTAAACCCACTAGATTTTTATTTTTGGGGACATTTGAAGTCACTAGTTTATAAAACTCCAGTAGCGAACGAGGAAGATCTAAGAAACCGAGTAGTAGACGCCTGTGAAACAACAAGAAACACCCAATAATTTTTGAGCGGGTACGAGATTCAATGACTAGAAGACTGAATGCCTGTATCTTCGCTGAAGGTGGACACTTTGAACAATTTATTTGAATACAATTTAGTTTTCTTTATTTTATTCTACATATTCAAAATTTCTTGAAATAAAATGTTGATATTTCTTGCAAATTTTATTAAAACAAATACAGATTTTGCACCTTTGATACAAGAATAACTATTTCAAACGAGTAAAAATAAATAGAATAGGTGGCGCCCCCTACAAAAACGTCAAATTCATTTCCTAAGCATTCTTGCGAAAAATGCAAAATAATGGTAATAACTTCAACACGCATCGATTATCAAATAATCGACTTGAAATTTTCAAGTACAAATATCTAGAAAACGGTTGCTTATAGCGACTTGTAACAAGGGTAGCTTTTTTACGTAGATATGATAGAAGAATTTATTTTTTCACTGAAAAATGTGCTAGAAGTACGCTAAAAAAAGTTATGAATCTTAAAAAAAAAGAAGGGTAGATGGCGCTCCCTACGAGTAAGAGCAATAATAACATGAGGTTTGAATTCGACACCTCAGAAAACCTCTCAATACCAATTGTTGTTTAATTAAGGTCAGTATTTCGAAAGTTATTTGAAAAAAACGAAAATAAAACTTAACACCCTGTATCTTGGAAACGAAGCGTTTCCGTACATATATTTATTTGGACAATTCATATTAGAATATTGTGAGGAATCACCTCCTGAAGTAGTTTTGAATCACCCTGTATGCATTTCGGAACTTTAAAGTCTTATCTTCAGCAATTTGTACAAGCTAAAAAATATAATAATGTTTGATTACTATCGTTTCGGACGTCCATCGTCTTAATGTATTTAAAAGGTTTTCACGACGTTTCGAATGCTTGTATGTATTCACAGTTTTCACCTGAAGACGATTGCAGATACAAACATTCGAAACGTCGTCAAAACCTTTTAAATACATTAAGACGATGGACGTCCGAAACGATAGTAATCAAGTTACCACATCGTCTACAACCTTCAAACATAATAATGTTTGATACATTTTCATTGAATTGGCATCTAAGATGGAAGAAGTTTATTCACCAGAGAGGAAAGAAGGTTGTCGGAGAGACATCAAAAATTAAATGTCTTTGGGCTACATGACATTTGTGGAGTGAAACCCAATGTCAGAAAGATTTAAAAGACCCTCGACATTTGGTTTCATGTATCCCAAAAACATTTAATTTTTTATGTCTCTCCGTCAATCTTCTCTCCCTCTCTGGTGAGTAAGCTTCTTCCATCTTAGATGCCAATTCAATGAAAATAGATCAAACATTATTATATTTTTTAGCCCGTACACATTGAAATGCGGAAGATGGGACTTTAAACTTCCGAAATGCATATAGTTTATTCAACTTTAAGTTGTTTTATTTTCGTGGATAACGACTTCGAGACCCTTCCATAACCTCCATTAATTGTTTAATATTTTTCCTGTTTCAGTCACAGGTCACCGTTGATAATCGATTCTGGAGTTGGTAGTTTTTAGAATGTTTACGGTGACCATATCGAAAGCGAATTAATTGAAAGTTTGTCAAAATTGGTGTACTGAAATATCAATTCACCTAATTCAATAACTAAATCTGTTTGAGCAAAAAATTAATTTCGATATATTCTCATACTCTCATACATAGTAAGACGATATATCTTGATAAATTCGAAAACAAGATTACATTGTCCATTCAGCTCATTTATTTCAGATATCAAGTGGAATGAATTGGTGGTTTTTTTTTATCTTCGCAGTATGTGGTCGATAAAAATAGATTAGAGTCAATTGAAATCGTTTGTGTGATTGGTTTCCCAATGGATTTACAAAAATTCTAGATCGTTCCTAGAGATATCCGATTAGTCATTTCGATAAATCGAAAAGATTTCCAATAGAATCGGAAACCTTGAGAAAAAGAACTAATTTTGATGTATTCTGGCGTAATCTGATGGGTCAACATCTATTACATCTACAAGGAAATCGTTTATGCTTCTTCATATGTAATTCTGATATCGAAATATGCTATAGTATTTTATTATGTCTGGGAACAAAAGTGTTCAGGTAACTATAGTGGTAAAAAGTTGCCGCTGCTAGTAGCAGCAATTTTTTTACGGAAAAGGGTGGATAATTTTTTATTGAAGGAATTTTGGGTTATGGTTTGAAGATAAATTTGTTAAATGTTTACTCAGAAATCTGGAATAATTTTACACCGGTAATCAACAACAACTTTCTTCATCTACAAGTGCTGTCCTGACTGACTGACTGACTCACTGACTGACTGACATACGATCAACGCCTAGACCAAACCGCTGGACGTAAAGAGCTGAAATTTAAAGCGGAGAGAAGGGGGATGAGAGTGAAAGTACCGTTAGTTTTGAAGTTAGAGTCATGGAAAATTGTTATTTGGCTTTTATTTTCAAATAAATAAACACACATTTCAGGGTTTGAGAATTGCACCCTAAAGGGGTTAAAATGGGGATTGAAAATTTTTATTGGTAGATGTAGGTATTTGAGGTCTTCGTTACAAATAAAGAAATATGTGTTTCAGTATTTTTTGAAATTAACCCCCAAAGGGGTGAAATGGGGGGTTAAATGGGGATTGGATGTTGTAGGGGAATTCCGTTAGTTTTAAGTTAAGGTCATACAAATTGGTATTGAGGCCTTTATTACAAATAAAGGAATTCATGTTTCATTGATTTTATA
This sequence comes from Gonioctena quinquepunctata, assembly GCA_018342105.1. Classification (NCBI taxonomy): domain Eukaryota; kingdom Metazoa; phylum Arthropoda; class Insecta; order Coleoptera; family Chrysomelidae; genus Gonioctena; species Gonioctena quinquepunctata. The sequence goes on along the minus strand of JAFIRS010003051.1, from coordinate 130,828 downwards.
AATTAAATCCCTGAAGGCAGAAAAGGGGGGGTGGGGTGAAGTTTTGTGTGGGGGTTCCGTTAGTTTTTAAGTTAGTGTCATGAAAATGTGTGGTCCTTATTACAAATAAAGAAACAAGTTTTTCAGTGTTTTTAGAAATTCAACCTCTAAAGGGGTGAATGGGGTGAACATTTTTATAGGGGTTCCTTTAGTTTTCAAGTTAGGATAATAAAATTGGTATTTGAGGTCTTTGTTACAAATAAAGAAATATGTGTTTCAGTGTTTTTATAAATTCAACCCCTGAAGGGAAGAAATGGGGGTAAATTTGTATGGGGGTTCCGTTAGTTTTTCAGTTAGGATAATGAAAATTGGTGTTTTGGGTCTGTGTTACAAGTAAATAAATCGTGTCAAACCTTATTTGAGAATAATTTTGCCCTAAGGAACAACAGTGTAGTGGCTTTAGATTTGAAGATCTTGTTAATTTCGTATTGCTGTTTGACGATGGCATGAGGAATGATTTAAACCTTAAAACCGGTTTTTTGCAAGAGCTTTTTCCGGTAAATAAATTTAAAATATTTACCAAAACGTCTAAAAACAACACAATCTCGTAAAATACATACCCTAGCAAAATACCAGTATAATTCAATAGGAGACGAGGTAAAATTATTTTGTTGGGTCTCTGGCTAACAAATGCTGTTGTTGCCCGGACCATCGCGTGACATAAAGGTGATTCTGCTTGATAACCACATTAACAAATATTTTTTCTTAATTTTTCAACTTGGATTCAAATGTTTTTTATACGGATCTTATATAACTTCCTTCTTCGGATTTCGTACCAACTAAAAAAATAAAACGGAACCCTTACGTGTGACTGTCTGTTTTTTTGTCATCGTCGTTTTTTTCAGGGATTATTCGAGGTAGAATGCCAAAATTGGACATAGTGATAAAGTTGAGCTCTCCATTGGATCGTATTCCGAGGATCTTCATGTGGCACTTTTAGTAGGATGTGATGAGGTGTTTTCGGCTTCTATCCGCAGGTGCAATTCTTCTAGATTTCCTAGATGTCGTCTGAGTCTACAGTACTCCCCCAGAAATTTGTTATGACTTGAGGCTTCTGTTACTGTCGCTTACTAATGACTTGAATTTTTCTTGGTTGATATAGCTGAATGAATATTTGTTGAACTCTTCCTGGAAGTAATATTTTTCCAGGTCGCAGAATGGTTCTGCCCGATAATTGACGTTGATGCTCCTTGTTATGCCGGTATTTGCGCTTGTTCGTTCGATGAGGATTATTTTGCTATTTTTGCCTAACATCTGTTCTTTTTCCGCAATATTCTGTCAAGGTAGGAGTGCACACATCTTCTGATACCGTGTATTTCCTCTTGAAAGAAGCTTGTGAATTTTTCATATTATGGACTTATCCAACTTGAATATATTCGACGCTCCATTCTCTTCTATTGCTCGGTTCAATGGGAAAATTATTTTCTAAACTGTTTTTTTTTTCTGTCTATTGGGATATCACATAGATACGTGCCATTCGTAAAGATAAGCATTCCTGTTGAGGGGCATGGGATCTAGTATGATCCTTAATGCGCTATTAGTTATTCATGTCATGCAGATATATGTGAGTGCCACACTAGTGTTCTGTAGCGATACAGGTCTGCAAATTTCGATGTTGAGTCTGCACCAGTCGGTGTAAAACTCATCGATACTTTTGGAAATGCAGCATTTCTGAAAGCTGAACGTATGGAACACACTTTAAAACAACATATGTCAATTGCATTGAAAACAGCTTGTACGCTGATTCAACCCATTTTTTCGGTACAAGATATTTACTTTGTTTATTTCAAAAGCTGGTATTCCATAGCTTCACTGGACTGTGAACAGATGTTGTTTATGAACCTTGAAAATGGATACACAATGCAATGGTAACAATTGGGTAGAAATAGTAAAATCCCGCACTTATAGATAGAAACAAAAAACAAACGTATACAGTACGGTGCACTACTACTATTAGAAATGTTTCAAAAAGAACATGAATTTCACTTAAGAATAATGGAAATCCAGGGGCGGTTTTAGCTATATATACTATCATCTGTCAAACTAATCGCGGAAAATACTAATGATTCTGAAAACTGGGTATTATATCACTTCTACAAAAAAAGCTGCATACGATAATTTTTTATCTAATTCTCATAACATATCGAAAGACAGTTGGCGTATTGTTAATTGTGAGTTCAACAAAAAAACAATGACATAACATTTTTTAGCCCTTCAATGCTTTTTTCGGGAACAATTGCAGATGAAATTATCAAAAAATTACCAAAGAGTTGTCTTACAATCTCAGATCTACTTAGAAAATTACCATCTCCAAAATTCAGTTTTTTCCTGTTCCATCCACTCCAAACGAGGTCTCCTCATCAGCGATAAATAGATTGAAGAGATCTGGTTCAGAAAATGCTTTTGAAATAAATGTATTGCACATTAAGGAGACATCCGATATTCTGCTTGAACCATTACTAGCCCTTATAAATAAATGTTTTATTGATGGCATTTTCCCAGAACCATTCAAAATTTCCAGAGTTTACCACTTATCAAGAAAATATATTCCCGAGATTTTAAATAACACCTAATAAATGGCATTCATTGTGTTATCAAGTTAACTATAGACCAAGAAGAAGCTCGTCAACGGTAGGTGAAATCATTCAATGTTGAAAGTTAATGTTTTCGGTATGAATTCAAAACATCATATTACAATTAGGAATTTGCATCAAAAATACTCAGAGTACGTTTGATGGAGGATCGAGAATATCTCGACTTATTTTCATTTTTTTGATTTATTAAAAAATGGAGGAAAAATTGAGATTTAATAAACTAAATATAGTTGTACGATTAACCTACAACTGTGTTACGTCACAATGTTTTGTTTACAGAGTAATGAATGCACATCAGTTTAGTCACATGATTTATCACCAGAATAACAAGAATACTGACAATTGTATTTTTATGACAAATAACTATATAATAATAATAATAATACTAAGCTTTATTCACGTAAGTTAGATTAAATATACAAGAATATGTGCTCAAAAATATCGTGAATAAAGAAAGAAGAGAGAAGAACTAACCAAAAACAATGCACATTCATCTAATAATCCTGGAGCTACAACTGAAATTGAATTGCCTACCAACATGTGTTCCTTTATTTTAAAAAATTTTATAAATCAAGAAAATGATTCTTACGTGTTGATTACATTTCAGTCCTCAATTCGATTTTAATGGAATTTTTCTGCGAAACCACAATTGGAGAAAGTCGAGTGGAAAGGTAAATTATAATTTTATTTAATTCAAGAAATACATACCTGTAAAAATTTATGTTTGATGATGAAAATTATGTACTTGCAAAATATACAATGGATAACGTTTTGATATCCTTACTCCCATAGAGCATCGATTATTTATTTTAAAATCTCGTCGATTGCTATAAAGTCATGTTGTGACAAATGAAAATTTTAAATGAAGAATGATTGCATGTCATTTCTAATGCCAAAAATAATTAAAATCTTCCAATAGTCTCTTACCAGAACTTTACTCTTTCGATTGTTGCATTCGAGAATATTAGATTAAATTTATATAGCTGATTAGTCGAAAAACAGTGATTGCCTCTGAGATTAATAATTAGTTTCAAATTTTGCGATGGTTATTAACTACGTAACCGTATTATTTTTCGGATGCAATTTCAATCAACCAGTACAAAATATAACAGATATACGCAATGGACCACTTAGACAAATGTCGGTCTAATATATATCTTGAACCTATTTGCACAATGTTTATACATTATGGTCAAATTATAAAACAAACAAATCATTTATACAAAAAAAATGTTCCTTTGAATAATGACAGTTGAAAATATCTTGTGTCACGTAAAATATTAGTCGTAATTTTAATTGCAATTTGCAGAACTTTTGCAATTATTGCAGAAGTTGTAAAAATGCAAAAATTTATATTATTGGTTAAATAGGTTCCGTTTTTCGGATGAGGTTGCAAAGATACATATCCACTGAGACCGATATTCTCTTTATTTGCAACCACAATAAAAACTTTTGTAATTATTTCAATGCTTGTGTGTATTGAAAATGGGAGTTTCGATAAAAACAGTTTGATAAATAACTGATGCGCTTTTCAGAAATGGTTGCATATGTACGTGAATATTTTAAACTTTTTTTCCGTTCAGTTATCCAATTTGTAGGACTTCATGGATTTTTTTGAACAAATTACAATGAAAAACTTAAACAAATGACAAAAAACAAGGTTCCGTAACTTTTACAAGGTTGCAAACTTAATGCACGTTGTAAAACACCCTTACTATAGGTATGCCTAGTTTGCAGAACTTTTGCAATTTTCAGTGCAAAAATAAAGCATGAAAACGTTTTTTGCAATTAAAACAATGTTCTGTTCTTCGCAGACTTCTGCAAAATTTTAAAGTTCGTTTTAATTAATGCACTAATTGAAATTTGAAAACTTTTGGAATTAATATTAATTGATTGTCTATATCTACTGGCCTATGAAGGATATTATCCCAGTCAGACCTAATACAGATAACTTATCAATCAATCAAAACTGCGTGATGCATGGGACGATGTTTTAATTAGTTGTACTAATATTTCATGAACGAGATATATGATAAAGGAAACGTTAAACACTACACTTCAGTTGCCTATCACCTTCCAGATAAATTCACCCAGATCCTCATTTAAAGACAAAGTCTCGAACTCTTCAAGGAAACGTTCTCTACAAGAAACAGCGAAAGGCATTTAATTAGCATGCAAGTCTCCTACACATGTCCTGTTTACAATGTATTAATTAGTAATTATTAATTGGGTCACGTGTCCCATATTTACGACAGATCTCAAAGCAGCTATGCGAATCAGACAATGACTTTTTTAATTGATAATATCATAGTTCAAAGATTCGATGAATTGTTATGATGTCATTAAAGGCAGAGGTGGATCACGTAACAAGTGTTAATAAAATTATATGCTTGGAAATGGATAAATGAATATATAAACATGTAGATAAATAGATGGATATATTATTATTTTAATATCTTACGTCAAAGCAATAATATTCTTAGCAGAAGTCAATGAATTCAGACAATAAACTGGGTGAAAAATTAGTGTATTCCACATCGATTGAGAAGTTCATTCAATACGTTTTTTTCATTTTTGTCCATTACATTCTATAGGTTGAAAAAAGAATATGTAGAGATTCAAATTTTGACTTTCAAGATGGTATTGAATTCGAGATGGTGTACCCGCAAACGAAGGATTCCGTATCGTTAACTATTGTCTATTGAAGAACTGAAATGGATTGTTTTTGAAATAGTTTCATTAATCAGTAGCCAACTACATGAACATGTCTCAACATAAGTATCTAAGATTTTTTTTTTGTAATGTAATCTTATAGTTTTGAGCACTCACGGTCATCTAGTAGTCCAGACTGCAGAAAACCTGGCCAATCGAATAACAGAATGAAATGTTTTTAAAATGTTAGTACTCACAGCAAACATAAGAAAAATAATTGACTGCCTGGGCAAAAGTGGTACATTAGTTTTATATGGCCTTTTTTCGGAAAAAGCAACCATACCGATGTAGCAACAGATTGGTACTAGTATCATTACAAATTAACTTCCGAGTGGTCCAGAGGTCTAAGGTGCTGGTTCACGAAAGGAAGCGGGGGTTCAAACCCCAGCTCGGGCAGCTTTTTTTTTATTTTTTCCTTCGAAATTGAAAAATGATTTGTTTGGGGCGAATATTCGTCCCAAGCTTTCATTCACAAGCTTTCATTCAATTTCATATATGTATGTTTAGTTCGAATCTTGCAAGTGAATTTTGACCTACTTCTAGTTGTCCGATTAACGTGAAATTTGACAGGTGTTCATTATTCCGGAGACAATGCATTATGGAATTTTTGCCAAAAAAAAAAATTGTGGCTCCAATATGGCGGACGAGTTTTGTTATTATAGTTCGATTCTATTCAAAATTAGTATGTGGGGATTTTTGGGATCGAACATCATGATTTATTTGCCAGAATTCATGAATTCAAGATGGCGACTACTTTTGTGATTATCGTCCGATTCCATTGGTGTGTGGGCGCTTTTGAAGTCGGACATCATGATTCCGTAGTCGAAATTCATGAATTCAAGATGGCGACTTCAGGAAGGCGAGTTGTTTTGTTATTAGATAGATAGATAGATAGATAAATTTATTTTTCAGAATCAAAATTACAGTTGGTATTTTTACATATTTTAACAATTATATGTTAGATTCTACATAGCATACAGCATCGAGAAAGTCTAGGGGTGTATAGTGAATGAAAGCGAAAGTGAGAAAAGGAGAAAAGACAAGAAAACATAATACATTCATAAAAAAAAGTTATTCTCATTCTAATTTTTGGGAAAAAAATCGTCTAAATGATAAAAAACATTTTCATGCAGTAATTTTTTTTTGCTGTGTTTTGAAACGATTTTTATTAGAGATTTCAAGTTGGAATATTTAAGTCGAATGATCTTATTGTATTTTTGAAACTAGTTACTTTTGTATCATCTGAATTAAAATCCAGATTGAAATCTCCACACACTATTACATTATATTTGTTGAATTTCATATAAATGTCGTTGAAGAACTGAGAAAATATATCATTAAATAGATCAAAGTCCCCTAGTGGGCTCCTATATAACCGATAAGCAGACGAATATAAGTTTTTCATTTTTACACGTTCCTAAGCAAAATTCAGAAGTTTTCTCTACTGGTAAGGTTTCAATATTATTAACAGATATTAGATTTAATTTTTTTTTCGCAAAAATTGCTACTCCACCATGTATAAATTGTTTTCTACAAAAACTATTGATTACATGATAATCGTTCAGAATATAATGATTTTTCTCGTCATTGTGCATCCAATGTTCTGAAAAACATATGACCTGAATAGAATTTTCTTTTTTGTAATCATCAAGAAAAAAAATAATTTCATCAATTTTATTCCGCAAAGATTGGACATTGTGATGCATAATGACGAAAGGCTCACATAGTGATGGGTCCGGATCCTATGGTCCAGTCCTCTTATTGTTGCGAGTATTGATCCTCGTGTGGTTGTATTGCTGTTGACTTGCTGATACTGGTTGGTTAAATGATGATGCGTTGCCATTGTCGCTCTTAGAATGGGAATTTTGCAGTTCTTCAACCTGTTTAATTTCTTCAAGGGAATATTTTCGACTATCGAAGATCATAGAATTTTGTATAAGATGTGCTTTCTTTCCAATTTCTTTTGCTTTCTTTAGAAAAGGCATAAGTTGTCTTCTTTCTCCTTGGACCTTTTTGGATAATTTTCCGATATAGCGTAAGCAGTTCCTTTGAGCTTTCTAGCATTTTGTATTATTTGCCTTTTTGTTAGGGCAGAGGTTAGTTTTAATATTATTGGGCGATTTTTTTTTCTCGCTCCTATGCGAAAAACATCCTGTATATTAAATTCCTCCAGTTTGACTTCCATATTTGTAGTAGTTATTTCCATGATCGAGTCAATTATATTTCGTTTGTCCTCCTGTTCTTCTTCATGCAATCCGTAAAAAACTAAATCATTTTTATTCTGATGCCTCTCCATGTAATCCATTTTGGATTCCAGGTAAGAGACTTTTTTCTTTAGATCATTGTTTTCGGATCTAATTATTTGGATTTTGGATCTAATTATGGCCCGATTCCATTCAAAAATGGTATGTGGGTGTTTTTGGGGTCGTAGATTATCAATTTTTGTCTGAATTCATTATGTTGACGGATTTCATGAATGACTAAAAATGATTGAAAAAAATTAAGACAAGCTTTTATGCAAAAAAAAATTTTTTTTCAATTGTTTGACTAGGTTATTCTATGAGTAACAGATTCAAAATCTTGCCACGCAAGATAACCTATTCTAAACTCGCACAAGCTTTTGTATCTGTTACTCATAGAATAACCTAGGTCAAACAATTGAAGAAATATTTTTTTGTATAAAAGCTTTTCTTAATTATTTTTCAATAATTTTTATTTAATTCCTTTAGTCATTCATGAAATCCGTCATCTTATTGAATTCTGACAAAAATTTATAATCTACGACCCCAAAAAACCCACATACCAATTTTGAATGGAATCGGGCCATAACAACAAAACACATCGCCATCCTGAAGCCGCCATCTTGAATTAATGAATTTCGACTAAAGAATCTTGATGTCCGACTCCAAAAGCTCCCACACACCAATTTTGAATAAAATCGGATTATAATCACAAAAGTCGTCGTCGTCGTCTTGAATTCATGAATTCTGGCCAAGAAATCATGATGTCCGATCCCAAAAATCCCCACATACTAATTTTGAATAGAATCGAAGTATAATCACAAAACTCGTCCGCCATATTGGAGCCGCTATTTTGTTTTTTTGGCAAAAATTATATATTGCATTGTCATCGGAATTTTGAACACCTGCCAAATTTCCGTTAATCGGACAACTAGAAGTAGGTTAAAATTCTCTTACAAGATTTGAACTAAACAATATCATGTGAAAAAAAAGGTTTTTTCTAACAGAAGACCAATTACAAACAATTTATATATGTATATAAGTTTACATTTCAATTTCTTACAAATAAATAAAGGTACTGAAAAAGAATGAGTAATGAGAATAATAAAAAAAAAAAAGATAGATTAGAACAAAATAAATCAACTAATTATTGTTACAGCTTTTGAAGTAAAAGTGCTTTAATTTTATTTTTGAAATTACTAAGATTATCTGCAAAGACGTCAGTAGGAGAACAAATTTCATTAAATGCTTGTGAAATTCAATTCAATTTCTTTATTTCCAATCAGACTTATAATACATAAGTATAGGATATTGTCAGGTCAATTTTAAATAATCTGTTGAAAAACAATAATTACAGAATACAAATATATAATAGTATAGTATATAATAATATAATATATGCTAATGTATATAAAAAACAGAGAGTAGAGACAAAAAACAGTGTATAAAGAATAGTGTATAAAGAAGTATATAGAGGACATTGTTTAAAAGTGTACATGAGTAGGTGGTTATACCAGGTTACAACACATATATTCCGGAACCGAATAAAAAGACCCGTTAACTAAAAGTTTTCGAACTTCATATTTGAATTTGTTCTCATTTGATAATATTTTAAGCCTAGTGGGTAAGTGGTTGTATAATTTGACCGGCAATACCAACGGACTGTTAGCCACGGTTGACAAACGATGGGATCGTATATTGATATTGAAGTTTTGCCTTAAGTTGTGTACTATATTTACCCGAGACTGGTTGAGAATAGCTGGGTTGTTTTTTATATATAATATGCAATTATAAATGAAGAGAGAAGGGAACGTTAAAAGCTCAAGTTGTTTAAACAATTGGCGACAGGAAAACGTCCTGGGTTTGAACATCATGTTACGTACAATCTTTTTTTGTTGAATAAAAACTTCGTTAGACTTGGAACTATTACCCCAGGCAAGAATCCCATTATTCATGGTTGAATAAACGTATGAACAATTTCAAGAGATTGTGATCAATTCTTGATCGAAGTTGCCAGATTACAAAACAATGTCTCGCTAATCTTTTTAGAACGTTATCAATTTGATACGTATATGGAAGTTTAGAGTCTATTAAGACTCCCAAGTATTTTAATACTTGCTTTTGTTCAATAGATTCATCATGTAATTTTATCACAAAACTTCTATTTAAATCCTTCAAGGAGAACATGATTAATTCAGTCTTGCTTTAATTCAATATAAGGTTGTTCTTTTGACAATAATTATGGATATAATTTGCGGCCTCAGTACATGTGTTGTTCAGATTTGCTAGTGATTCCCCAGAGCAGGCAACAGAAGTGTCATCTGCGTATAACGATATGTGAGTTCCAGACATGTTTTTGCATGTTCAGAGTAATACGAAATATCGTTAAGTCGTAATCTAACACGTTGCGTTCGATTTGAAAAAATTCCTCGAACCACTGTAAAGCATTTCCTCGTATTCCATAGCTTTCCAACTTTTGTATTAGGAGTTCGATGTTAATTACTTCGAATGCTCTCTGTAAATCGAAAAAAAGACAGGCTGCAAACCTACTTTTATCTAAGCATTAAGCATTTCATTCTGTTACGCGATCGGCAAGGTGTTTTGCAGCCAGCTCTCAAACATGAGAAATTATTTTTGGGTTTTCGGACGAATATTCGCCACATACAAATCATTTTTCAATTTCGAAAGAAAAAATAAAAAAAAGCTGCCCGAGCTGGGGTTTGAACCCGAGCTGACCCACGCTTCCTTTCGTGAACCAGCACCTTAGATCGCTGGACCACTCGGAAGTTAATTTGTAATGAGACTATTACCGATCGGTTGCTACATTGGTATGGTTGCTTTTTCCAAAAAAAGGCCATAAAAAACGTATGCACCACTTTTGCCCAGGCAGTCAATTATTTTTATGTTTGCTGTGAGTACTAACATTTTAAACACATTTCATTATGTTACTCGATTGGATATGTTTTCTGCAGCCTATAGCGAAAAGTAGCTGAAACGAGGACCACTTCATTTTGGCAACTTTTGAATTTTTCGTATTCCAGGCCTTCGATATAAACTTATAATGGGTGTATAGAAAGCCAAAGCTTAACATATCAGAATAAAAAACGTATTATTTTTTTCAGAAAGCGCCAACCTGGAAAGCCAACGATTTTTCACAAATGTTGATGGTACATTTAAAATCAATACAGGTTACTCAAACCGCCACAAATATAATTAACATACAAAATGTAAATCTAGGATTTATATACTCGAAAAATTCCTATAATACTTCAAACATTTTCACCCATCTACCGAAATAAAGCCATATTTTTGTTGTCGATTGCTTTTTCTTTAATATCTAAAATCAGTCCTATGAAAACTTCTTTTTCATGAATAATCCCCATTCCAAGAGTTGAAAGTGGCAAATCACACAATTCTTATGAGGAAATGATTCATTGAAATGCTATGTGATTCAACCTTTTATGTACGAGATGATACACAGGTCATTTGCCTAATCATGAAATTTCTATCGTTCGATTTACCCCTCAGTGGATGAAACAAAGTTTTTTAAGAAATGGAGAATTTTTAGATGTTGTAGACCTTGAATGTCGTGGTGAGTGTGAATTATCTGAATTAACCTGCGCATAATACAACCTCAGCAATTGATCAGTGTTCAAAACTTGTTTCAGGTTTCTGATTTGAGTTTGAGTTTTTGAATTTTTTTTTTGTTGAAAAATCACAATGGTTGTGCCATTCCAGAAATTGATCAGTGCGAAGTCCCAGAAAATTTTGTCACCTCACTTTCTGTGGTTACATATTCAGACTTTTCATTTGCGTGAAAACTAACGGCATCACAACTTTTCAGGCAATCATGAGACCGGAGTTTAACTATTTTATTTAATCCTGAAAAACTTGATTACATTTTTCTTCCAAGGTCGAATCAGTTCTATCGGGGACAATGATTGAGGTGTCGTCTGCATACATAATTATGCATGAAGCAGTTGATTTATCTAGATCATTGATATAAAATAAAAATAATATTGAGCCCAGAACTGACCCCTGTAGAACCCCCCACTCCGTTGAAATGTCAGATGCATTTCTGTTAATTTTGACATCGTTTTCTAAAAGAGAGATAGATTCAAATTCAGTATGTTTTATTGTGACATATTGTAAATCATGATATAATTGTTTAGCATACAATTTCATTCATTAACCACAAGCGATTTTGTCAGAGTGAGAGGGCATTCCTTCAGGCAAGAACTTTTGTTTTTTGATACCAAGTTAACAAGGACCTAGGAAAATTACAATCAATATTAAATAATTTGTCAAGTTCCTCTGGAGAATACAATTATTTGAAAATTCAACAATGAAAGCACAGCGGGCACACTTTTAAGTAATAGAAACATGTTTTCTTTGAAGCCACACACCAATTTCCTATCTTGAACAGTCACTTAAAACATCTTGACTATGTTGAGTCAAAGAAGTTATATTCAATTATATTAAATGCGATTTGTTGGAGAGCCATGGTTATTTTTCTCGATTTGAAAAAAATCTAAGAGACAGGCAACTGCCTCCCCTCCTCTCCACGCTTATTCTACTGCAGCAATATGGTAGAATTTACGCATAAGATCTTCAGGGATATTTTCATCCCAGAACAATATTATTTGGTTTACTTCAGACAAACTTAACAAAACTGAACTGGTCTTACGATTACATAGACCTACTTGTTCCTGGTTGCATCGCGGGCAGGTTTAAATACTATCTGTTAAACGGGTCAATCATATTCTTATAGTCATTATAGTACCCCTCTTGTAAAGTTTGCACGAAACGTTCCACATAGTCTTTACCGTTGCTTTGAATTCTGTCCCAGCTTTCTTTCCCATTTTGACCGTCCAATCTATCAGTATCAATGCATGTTCTTATCCGCTTCTATGCTCATTCAACTCGTATTTTCTTTCATAGCAAAACTCCATAAATATTCCCCACTATGATACTCATACGTATCCTACCAGGCATGAATAATTCATAAGACTCCAGAAACATTCAACTTGTTTTATTTCTTTATTTAACGTCGGCCTAACCGGAAATTTTGCCGAATCCTCTGCTGTTTCCAACCAAAGGTAGGTATCATTAACAAGCTCAACATCCATGAACTATGGACCGCCCTTCTAACGTCCCCTCCGAAGGACAGCATATCTATCGCAATATCTCGTGGTCATTGATATGATGCCTGCAGCTGTGAATAAGCTACTACATTGCAGTTATTCGTCTCTTTAAACGCGTGTTTTCCCTGGCAGGTCACCCATCCAAGTACTAAGCGCGCCCAGCCTTGCTTGACTTCAGATATCGATAAGACTCTCGTCAACCTGATCAGCCTGCCGACCGGTTCTCCAAAACATTCAACTTGCTTGTATGGAAATTGTCGTCTTACGTAGGTGCGAAACTAATCAACCACCTTTTTTATAATATAAAAATTTGGCGCCCAACTTCAATTGACTTGGAAATTGGTTTTTGGAAACTATCTTTTTCCTTCTCTAGCAATACAGCAATAAACTTTTAGTTTAGGAATTCATTGCTGAACTTGTTGAATCATACCTTTTGATATTTTTGCTTGGTATTTTGCCTTGATATTTTTGCTTGGTATTATTGATATTTTCTTGATACTATTGATATTTTCTATTGATAGTTGAAAGTAATTAGCTTTATCACGAAAAGGAAAATATTCCCAATTAAATATTGAACGGAAAGATTTTTCTGAACATTAAAAAATCTACGACAATAATGAAGTTATTTTTTGTAATATCTAACAGAAAACAACTACTTCCCCGGCTAAAGTCAAGCTGGACATTGAAGTACATCTGATAGTGACTAAAGTTTATCTTTCAGTCGCAGATGATTCAATATCTGATTTTATGAACACTCTGTTCATATTTTCAAACGAATCTACCTTTATCTCATTTATGATACCTCATTCATTACTTCGATTTTGAAATTCTGAGTTATATTTCATCTGGTATTTTTAAAATGGTAGTTAATCATTTGAGAGGTTGTGAACTAGACTATGGGAATAAAATTAGAATCGTTGATGAAGATAAACGTAGGAAATTATCACGAGGAGTTTTGAGCCAAGAAAGTTCAAACCGTAGTTTTTCTAAGGGTTTTGTTGATTAAGATGTATCTCAAAAATTGAAAACAATAATTGATTCCTATAGTTACAGAGTAAATGAATATAAACTATTAAATTTAAGACATTGTTTTATTTCTAGAATAATTCATAAACTATTGGCATATAAAGAGATTGAGGGAGTAGAAAAAAAGGTTTTACATTTAGAAATGATAGAACTTGACTCAAACGTCTACTACAACTAGCTCGAATCAACAGCCTCCTCAATTCAACTTTCCCAAACCAATTCTTCCTTATAAGCGTAATATTTTTCAGTGGTGATTCTTGTAAAGAATCATTGCTATCTTTTCTGGAAAGTTGATACTTTCAGTTTTGCACGCATATAATATTTATATGTAAATGTAGTTTGATTGTGAATTATTTGTTGTTTGACCTATCCTATATCACATAGTATGATCATGAAGGATTTAATAAATCTATCTATCTACTTCAAAGTTAACTTTTTCCGAAATTGTCATCAAATTATTAATCTCTAAAATATTACCAAGTCATCTATGAGAAGGTTCATATTATTTGGCAATTTTTGAGTATATGTTACTTATTTTCTGTAAAATGTCTCTTTGGTGGATTAGAAGCTTTCATTGGATAGAAAACACTTCTAGCACCCTCCACTTCAACCCAAAACATCTATTTCCATTTCTTAATATAGTGATACTTTAAAATGATGGATTTGAATTGACAATTGACAAATGTTAGATAAATGACATTCTACTCGACATTTAATATCTCCAATATATAAAAACTCATTTGGAAATGTTTAATTTCGAGTGGAATCTCTCTATATGAGTTTCACTAGACATTATTCTTTATTCGCCAATTAGTTCAATTCCTGCTTCGAATATTGCGCTACCTTCGAACGCCTTTCAATGAAAAGGTTATCCGTTTCGCAAGTTTGCTATAAATTTCGCTTGCCTGCACACATTTTTTTAATCGAAGCATTTTTGAATTGCAACCACAATAAGTGAATTCCAAACCAATTAGTAATTTATCCGAGCACAGGGCCGGCTTCGGCACATCTTGTATTGATATTAACACTATTAGTGTAAGGGGCGACCGTCAAATATGCTTGGTCATCTGCTACACCAGATCTTTTTATTTCATCTGGTCACTATATATCTAGACAAAATCCGGTTGATTTTGCGCTTTTTGGGAATATTCCTTACAAATACACCTTTTTAAGAAAAATGCAATAGTATTTTTTTGTAGATTCAACATTCTCTACGAGAATGGTTTCAGGTGACCTATCTTTGTTACTTAATAATACATTTTTCATTTGGTTAATAAAGATTTGAAAGTACTTTTGCATTTTCGTCTCTTTTCAGGAACAGAAATGTAAAAAAAAGTTGTTACCAACTTGATGAGACACTTGCCTAAAAAAATTGTGTGAACCTCGGCCGACTGACCTTTTTTCTGAAATTTGCTCAGCCTTGCAAATTACTGATTCAGATTAAAAAGATCAACTTTACGGCCTTGGGATACAAATAGCTGTTATTATCTATCAGTGCTGAAAATTGATCTTTTCTCTTTCTTCTTGTGGCCGGGAAATGTTTGTTCTATCACCTTTTTCTTTTATTTTTTCCGAAACTACTCAGCAACTTATATAGTATAGTTCTCTCTCTCTGTCGGAGTACCTATTTTCCGTCCTTCGACCTTGAAGTTTCACTTTACCATCATGGTGCCCAAAGAAGATTTACTTCAATAAAAAAAAATAAAAAAAATAATCTTGGATTGCGTTTGAGGGATCACCGTTCCCAGTGACTTCTTGGATGAAACCAGTGACGTGATATCTAGAGGTAGATCATTAATGCAAATTTTTCGTTTCGATTTTTGTTTTTTTTTATTCACTATACAAGTATCTAAATGAAAAATTGAATATTGAATAGAAAGATATAATTCAATGTCCAGCGTGGCATTAGCAGGGGAAGTAGTTGTTTTCTGTTAGATATTACAAAATATAACTTCAATATTATCGTAGATTATTCAATTTTCAGAAAAATCTTACTATTGAGAATATTTTCCTTTTCAACATGAATACCTGCCAAGAGGTAATCCTGAACGATGGAAGATAGTGATTGAAGTTTATCTTTCAGTCGCAGATGATGCCACATCCTGATTTTATGTATATCCTGTTCATGTTATCAAACAACTCAATCTTTTCATACCTTTGACAAACCTTAAATAGTTTTGAATAGGATAAATACATTTTAACGTTAATGGTTTCCATCTGCAATTTTTCTTATTTAATTTTTGAGAACAGGACCTGAAATTGCCCGTAACGGTATTATAGAACGCTAATATTCAAGCTGAATACATAAACAGACACTGAAGCACTTTTCAAATGTTTAATCGGTTAAAACCTTATATGAGTTACGAGCAAAAAATGTCATTTAAAAATATCAAACTATACCTGCGCAATATTCAAATTGTCAGATCATTGACATTTTATTTAACTTGGAAAATTGAAATTTTCATTGAGAATAATTTAACTCAAAATAAATGACGTGCTGAAAACAGATTAAAAAATAATCATCAAAGTTTGTGGTGGTAGAGCATAGTATTTTTATTAAGGTGGGCGTTCAATATAGGGTATTTCAAGTTGCACCGAGAAACGGTTACACTTTGAGAACTCAAATTTAGTAGGTAAATTCAGAAAGGATTGGAGTACTAACTGAAAATATTTTCGAAAATTGAGATGTTTTTTGTCGAAAATTGATGGAAATAAGCCATGCTTTTTTTTTGTTTCAAACGAAAGACCCATGATAATAGTTCAACTTCCGATTAAAAGCGAATCTCCAGACAATTTCGTTTGGGACATTAACTTGTAAAAAAGAATGGGCGGCGAATAGCCAAATTCAAACATCTGCGATAAATAGTTCCTACTTTACCAACATTCTTACTGATTTCTTAGTACAGCCGTTTTTGGCCATTGTAAATTTCATTCATCCATGGCCTATAAATCGAATAGGAATGTGATTTTGATAACGTCTTCAGAAGTAGCAAGATAGAGAAAATTAAAGTTTCGGATTCGGAGATCGTATCATGGAGAGTAATTTGGGGAAGGATAAATAAAAATCAACAATCAATGACGGGGTCCGGAGGTTCAATCTGTATAATATAACGTCGCGAAATAATTTTTCTCAACTTCCTTCCGAGGGTAGTGCACCTCTTTACCAGTTAATTTATTTAATATATTTCGAAAATTGTGTTTATTCGCAAAACGCTGATATTTTTACAAGCTTTTATCCAACTTGCCTTGTTTGTTTCTCTGTGATTATTATTTATTTCTCGATTTGTACGTATGGGTGAAATTTTGCAAATGAATTCTAGTCGTTTAACTTTGGCGGTGTTCATAATTCCGGTGACAACTATTATGAAATTTTTGTTACAGAAAAAACAAAATGGCGGATGAGTTTAATGATTAAGGGGCGCTTCTATTCAAAATTGGTATGTGGGTGTTCTTTGGGTCGAAAATAATAAATTTTTTGTCAAAATTCATTGATTCGAGATGGCGGATCCAAGATGGCGAACGAGTTTGGCGACTATGGTCCAATTCTATTCAAAATTGCTGTGTCGGAGTTTTTGTGGACGCAGATTTTTTTATCTTTTTGGTTATGGACGACATAGTTTGCTAGATTGTCACATTATTCAGTTTAGACTGATCGATTTATAATTTGATTTTGTTTTTAGTAACATGATCAACTATAAGGTTAGAGATACATTATGTTTAATTTAAGTCGTGTTCACCTAACAATCCGCATACCGGTTTCAGGCTTCTTGGCCCTCATCAGTACGGAGTAGTCAACCAGCCAAAAGTCCAAAGAACTCTGGCTGAAGTGAGACACAACGTAAACAAACCATCATCGATCTTGTAACACCTATAGGTACGCCGGAAAAGATAAACTTTAACTGGCGGTACCTAGTGACAGAAAGAAACACTCCGAAAATCTCCCACCTCGATAGGTTTCTAAATAAAAGATTCCTTCTCAGTAGGAGTGGCAGTTGACTACTCCGTACTGATGAGGGCCAAGAAGCCTGAAACCGGTATGCGGATTGTTAGGTGAACACGACTTAAATTAAACATAATCGAGCTTATCAGAAAGAAACATTTACATTCAATGTCCATTGATATTTTATGGAAGTATGCATGGATTTTCAGGTGAATATCATTCAACGTTCTGCGTGGTATTTGCCAGGAAAGTAGTTGTTTTACTCATACCTTTATATTGAATCCTTTTGAGAAAACCGTTTAAATTCGATTTTTCTATTCTTCCACTTCACATGGCACTTATCTCTCACTATATGCTAGACGGGCTTGCCACTCCTACTGAGAAGGAATCTTTTATTTAGAAACCTATCGAGGTGGAGATTTTCGAGTGTTTCTTTCTGTCACTAGGTACCGCCAGTTAAAGTTTATCTTTTCCGGCGTACCTATAGGTGTTACAAGATCGATGATGGTTTGTTTACGTTGTGTCTACTTCAGCCAGAGTTCTTTGGACTTTTGGCTGGTTGACTACTCCGTACTGATGAGGGCCAAGAAGCCTGAAACCGGTATGCGGATTGTTAGGTGAACACGACTTAAATTAAACATAATCGAGCTTATCAGAAAGAAACATTTGCATTCAATGTCCATTGATATTTTATGGAAGTATGCATGGATTTTCAGGTGAATATCATTCAACGTTCTGCGTGGTATTTGCCAGGAAAGTAGTTGTTTTTCACCTGAGATCTACCTTTCTCTGGTTCAATTTTATATTGAATCCTTTATGTGAAGAAAACCGTTTAAATTCGATTTTTTCTAACTATAAGGTTGTTTACACATTTTTATCTTGTGAAGCAAGTAAGCCTTGCATATTGATAGGCAATTGGAGTTTTAATGATTGGAGGTTATTGATAAATGTATCTATGTCGCTTGTCTTATTACAGCTAAAAAATATATGGTTCAGATCGGCGACTTAGTGGGACGGAGATTATAATTTTTATGTCAAAATTCATGAATTTGAGATAACGAGTTTTGTGATTATTGCCCGATTCTATTCAAAATTGGTATAAGGGCGTTTTTGGGGTCGAAGATTATCAATTTAATAAGATGACGGATTTCATGATTGACTAGAAAAACTTTTATACAAATGCATTAAAAAGGAAAAATTCAAAATAAATAAAAATTATTGTTAAAGACAAGTTTCTATACAAATGTACTAAAAAGGGAAAACATATTTCTTCAATTGTTTGACTTAGGTTATTCTATGAATAACTGATTCATAAGGTTGCCGCGAATACAAAATAGATATTCTTGCGTTTTGGGTTTGTGTTTTATAGTCCGGGTTTTTGGGGTCGGAGATTTCTCTCGGACAATAATTTCCCACTTTCACATTATATATTTGGCTAAATCTTATCAGTGGTTGGAGATCATCTTCCTAGATCTTCTACAGAAATCGTCAAGTCGACGATGATGTTGGAGTGAATAGGTATCGGGTCTCGACGGGCATTGATAAGTACGTTCGATTTTCGATTAATTCCAACATGCACATTAAATTATGGAAGGAAAGTATGGCCTCGATAGCTCAGTGGTTAGAGTATATGTCTAGAAAACATAAGGTCGTGGGTTCGACTCCCACTTAAGGATGCTTTTTTTTCTTTAATTCAATAATCTGTGCATGGTGGCTCCTCTATCGGATATGTTTAACAAGACATATTTGTCGCCAACCTTGAGCGTTTTAGGCCATCGTGTTGCTTTCCTATATTTTGAATGATACATATTACAAGAGGGATACTGTGGCAGTATAAATGGTTGCAAACTTTCAAAACGAGTTTTTACAATTTGAGTTGATGTTTCTGGCAAGAAATAAATTTTTCATTGGAATGTCTCTATTTGAACTTTACACATACATCCTTCCGAATATCTTCCTAATTAAATGAATGTTGAACCTTTTGATTTTCCTTAGTTATTGGAGAACAACAAATATATGCATCCTTGTTATTCTGGAAATGTTCAGTGAAACACTGGTCTCATCAACTCATCCAGTAATTCACTTCGAGAAAGAGTGTTGACCTGGACTTTTGAATTCGCTCTTTATTGACCAGTGAAATGTAAGTAACATTCTATGAGAATTTGTGGAGACATTTTTTCCTTGAAATCAGAGGTAACTGCTAAAACGAAATATCTATTTTTGCCCTTTCTCAATTGCCCCTGATGGAGAGAACTCATCTAATATTTTTAACATTCAAGCAGTTATTCTATGGTAAACAAAACTCCAATCATAATTTTTCCATACCAAAATACTTGATGCCTGCCGTATTGATTTATCAGTCCAGCCCTGTTCGAATTTAGGATATCACTACCTTGTGCAAAATTAAAGCACTTCTTCAGGTTTTTTTATGCTATTAGAACAATAGAAAGGCAAACGTACGATCGATCATATAATAACTGAATCTTCTGTTTAGTATAGTCAAGGACGAAGGAAATGCGTCAGGTCAAAATTTGAATATCGCATAGTGGTGTTTGATCACGAGAAACAGAATTAAAATTTCCTTGCTCCAGGGTTGGACTGACATGTTTCCATTTTGCTTATCGCGCTGCTCTGGGATCTTAAGTACGAAAGAGACAAATTGGTCATGTGTTATTCCATTCTATCATATGATCCCATCAGATGTTATTTTTAGATACATTATATAATTTCTTGTTCCCTGACGTACTGCCAATGTCTCGATGTTTGACCTATATAACTTCACACAAAGCTATAAACACAATGCTTTGTATTTTCATCGGTTTTTTTGTCATAATATTTTTTTTTCCATTTCCAGATATTGGTCTCGATATTTCAATATTAACGATATTTCGTATTACTCTGAAGTAGAAGCGGTAAGCAGTGGCGTCCCTCAGGGGAGTTTGCTGGGGCCTCTGTTATTTATAATTTTTGTAAATGATATAACATACAAAAACATGTCTGGAACTCACATATCGTTATACGCAGATGACACTTCTGCTGCCTGCTCTGGAGAATCACTAGCAAATCTGAACAACACATTTACTGAGGCCGCAAATTATATCAATAATTATTGTCAAAAGAACAACTTTATATTGAATCAAAGCAAGACTGAATTAATCATATTCTCCTTCAAGGATTTAAATAAAAATTTAATAATAAAATTACATGATGAATCTATTGAACAAAAGCAAGTAGTAAAATACGCGGGAGTCTAAATAGACTCTAAACTTTCATGGACGTATCAAATTGATAACGTTCTAAGAAGATTAGCGAGACATTGTTTTGTAATCTGTCAACTTCGATCAAGAATTGATCATGATCTCTTGAAATTATACTATTATTCATACGTTTATTCAACCATGAATAATGGGATTCTAGTCTGGGGCAACAGTCCTAGGTCTAATGAAGTTTTTATTCAACAAAAAAAGATTGTACGTAACATGATGTTCAAACCCAAGACGTTTCCTGTCGCCAATTGTTTAAACAACTTGAGCTTTTAACACGTTCCCTCCTCTCTTCATTTATAATTGCATATTATATATAAAAAATAACCCAGCTATTCTCAACCAGTCTCGTTAAAATATGGTACACAACTTAAGGCAAAACTTCAATATCAATATACCATACCATCCCATCGTTTGTCAACTGTGGCTAACAGTCCGTTGGTTTTGCCGATCAAATTATACAACCACTTACTCACAAGGCTTAAAATATTATCAAATGTGAACAAATTCAAATATGAAGTTCGAAAACTTTTAGTTAACGGGTCTTTTTATTCGGTTCCGGAATATATGTGTTGTAACCTGGTATAACCACCTACTCATGTACACTTTTATACAATGCCCTTTATATACTTCTTTATATACTGTTCTTTATACACTGTTTTTTGTCTCTACACTCTGTTTTTTATATACATTAGCATATAATATATTATTATATACTACCCTATACTATTATACAGTGCATTCCATTTAAAACGAGCCACCCTGAATAACTTTTGGTACAATGATTTTCAGGAAAAATAAAAAAACACGTCAACAATAGTATACAGGGGGACACATTTTGACATATTCACATTTGATGTTACTTCCACTATCGCACCCCCAGAGCATGTCACCATTTTTTTTTAAATGGTCACCCTATATTGTTTCGCATTATCAGATGCTCCATGATGAGCAGATTTCAACAAAGTATAAAACATATGGTCTGACGCATATGGTTCGGGAGCTACAAATTATTTGGTTGAAAACGAGCCACCCTGAATAACTTTTGAAACATTGATTTGCAGTAAAAATAAAAAAACAGGTCAACAGGAGGCCACATTTTGGAATATTCGTTCTAGAGACAAATGAAGCCATAAATCAGAAAAAGAGATTTTTTATTAAATTCTTGAATCAAAATCTGATGACTTGACAATGAGAAGACAAAAAAATTCTATAGTAAATGTTCAAAAACGTTTCCACCAACTTCCATACAATGGTTCAAACGATCTTCCATTGCCGCCCTCACATGGTTGAGAATCTCGGGAGTTATTTCTCTGCAATGCCTAATGATATTCTCTCTCAAATCTTCTAATGTTGTTGATTCTATCTCATACACTTTAGACTTCAAATGACCCCATAGATAGAAATCTACAGGAGTGAGATCCGGAGACCTTGGTGGCCATTCGGTAGGACCTCTTCTGCCAATCCAGCGACCAGGAAAATGATCATCCAAAAATTGTCGCACTGGAGCTGCATAATGAGGAGGTGCACCATCCTGCTTGAAAAACTATATCTTGTTCGAATAAATTCATATCCTCCTCAATTGCCCTATTGATGCACGGTATTATTCGATTCTCCAACATATCCAAATTTTTCTCACCAGTCAAATTACCATCGATAAAAAAGGTCCTATGATGTGGTCACCTAAAATTCCTGCCCAAACATTCAGTTTTTGAGGTCGTTGGGTATGAACTTGACGGTATAAATGAGGATTCGTATTACTCCAATATCGACAATTTTGCCGATTCACCTCTCCATTCAAACTAAACGTACTTTCATCCGAAAAACAAATTTTATTCAAGAAATTCTGATGCATGTTGATCCGTTCAGTGAGACTTTCACAAAACTCGATCCGTCTATCGAAATCATCTTCGTTCAATTCATGAATTAGTCTAATCTTATATAGATGAAATTTGTACTTATGAAGGATCCTGAAAACATTTGTACGACTGATTCCTGATTCTCGAGATAACTTAGTAAGAGATTGCGTATTTTCCATTAGTCCAACGTGCCCTAAAACTGCAATAGAAATAGCTTCATCGTTGACAACTGAACGGTTATGCTTTTTATTGCTAACAGATCCAGTTTCCATAAATTTGTTCAATAATTCCGAAACGTATTTGTGCCGTACATTTCTTCCTGGATGATTATCATTGAACATATGGGCAGCAGTTCTAGCACTATTTCCATTCTGGTAGTACAAACTCACTATTTCAATCCGTTCTCGAAGCGTATAAACCATTGCTTCTCAAGAATTCACAAAAACAGAAACACCAATTGTAACTTCACCTGGTAGGTAATCGTTATTGTAGAATGAGACAAATGAAGAGAATATCGAATTCAAACTTAACTAGGCAAAATAAGACTTTTTTGAAGTATACTTAAAAAAAAACACCTATGAAACCTAGGTAACAGATTGTACAGAAGTTCATTCAGGGTGGCTCGTTTTCAACTCAAATAATTTGTAGCTCCCGAACCATATGCGTCAGACCATATATTTTATACTTTGTTGAAATCTGCTCATCATGGAGCATCTGATAATGCGAAACAATATAGGGTGATCCAAAAAAATAATTGTGACATGCTCTGGGGGTGCGATAGTGGAAGTAACATCAAATGTGAATATGTCAAAATGGTCCCCCTGTATACTATTGTTGACATGTTTTTTTATTTTTCCTGAAAATCATTGTACCAAAAGTTATTCAGGGTGGCTCGTTTTAAATGGAATGCACTGTATATTTGTATTCTGTAATGATTGTTTTTCAACAGATTATTATAAATTGACCTGACAATATCCTATACTATGTATGTATAAGTCTATTGGAAATAAAGAAATTGAATTGAAAAATCTGTCACTATCCCATGGTCTATTTGAGATTGCCTCTAAAACACTTGACAAACACCTCTCATCCATAAATGTACATGCAGATAAGTGTTCATCGAATATGACGAATTCAGCATACCAGCGTACGTCTAATCGAAATCTCACAGACAGTCTCTCACTTACTGAGTCATCTGATTTCCTTACATGTCCAAGTTGTTAGTGTGACCGGTCGGTCAGGCATTCGTCACGTTTTATATTTAGCACTTATCGAACGAGCGATCGCATCTTGTTTTCGTAATTTATAATGTGTTTTTGTCATTTGCAGGGCGTGCAAATCAAGGAAGCCGATGTTGGACAGCCTTGCACAGAATGCAGCAAGTGCAAGGAAGGCTATGAACCGCATACTTGGAGGTAGGTCACGTTGTCTTCTGTTTTCGGAATTGTTTCGGTTGTCAAGACGTGAGTTTTTTCGATAATCGATCGAAATCCGACAGGATCAGATTCCAAATATTTATTCGTGATTTTCGACCGTAGCTTTAATGTCATCCTGAAAAAAAAAACTTTACGTGCAGAAAAAAGGTCACATTCAATATAAAATTGGGGATTGGGGTAAATATAAGTAAGTTTTTATTTGGTGCAGGTAAATGATAGTTATTTATACAACAAGAATATTAACCGACTCTTTTTTGCACGCGCCATCCAGCCGTAGGCGAGTTATGAAACCTTGCAAGTGCAAAAAATAGGCTTTATATTCGAGTTGTATAGATGATTTTTTCCAATACTTTGTTTTTTTAATATAATATGAAAATATCCTTTATTATTAACGTTTTGAAAGCAAACGTCCAATTTTTATTGCTTTGGCAGTAACATTGACATTAAGCAAAATTATTTTAGTCAATCGTAATACATACCTACCAGGAAAAATTAGAACAAATATTAGGTTGTCAGGGTGCATAGTCACAATTTGAATTATTGAAGTCGCCATTACTGTAAAACCATTATCAGATCATTTTCGTCAATTTATAAAATATTGCTTTAATTACACTGGTCTGCAGAAAACAATTTTTTTTTCTCCTCATTGTTTTCATGCATGATAACATCATATTTGGTGATCTAAACACGGAATTTAATATGCTAATAAATACAGCACATAGATTTTGAATACAATGTCCATTTAATTAAAAAACGATATTATCACAGTAACAACAATTACAAAAAAGTTAAAAAAGACTACGGTCTAAGTTTTACAACGAAAAATGCTAATTTTACAGTCACAAGTTATAGAAATATTAGTATATTTATCGCATTCAATAATTCAAGTCATTTTGTAGTTTTTTTTCTTCTCATCGTTTCCATCGAAGTTTCTCGGCGAATCGACCAACAAAAATCAGCAAGCATTGCTGCTGACCATTTTCCATTGTAGCGTCTTTCAATATGCATAATATCTTGATGAAACCTTTCACCATGCTCATCTGTTACAGCACCGAGATTTTCCGGAAAGAAATCTAAATGCGAGTTCAAAAAATGAATTTTGAGTGACATATTGCATCCTAAAGCTTTATAAGCAGAAAGAAGCTTTCCAATGATTTATCGGTAGTTGTCAGCTTTTGTATTACCAAGAAAATTATGACACACTTTTACAAAAAAGAATCATCGTGTTGATGTCATGCAGAAATAACAGTCATTTTCATGATTCTGAGGTTCACTCCAAAGCATTGGCATCGTAAACGGCATAGATTTGTGAACTCCTTCAAGCCAACCTCTCAACGTTCTTGAACAACTGTTACAGCAAATTTTTGGTAACCAACTTTTATCCCTCTCATCGATAGAGAATCCAAAATAAAGCTGATAAGCTTTTTTAACAAGATATGTTATCGCATTTCGCTGTGTTTCTAGAGTAAACTCACCACAAATGTAGCAAAAACAGTCTGTAGAATTCTTACAAGTGCGCGGCATTTTCTAACCTAAAATTAAATGGAATTTATTTGAAAGAAGAATTTAAATTTCTATCTTATATTTATTATCTCTGTTCATAAAAAAGGCATAACCTACACATAAAATACTTAAAAATATATATATATATATATATATATATATATATATATAATATGAATTTTGTGCAAAATTACTAAAGTATTTGATATAGAACAAAAATTGAAATGTGTGAATGTACTTTTTTTATACTTACTACATATACTTTTTATATATAAGCAAACAAGAAACCAAATTTTTATGATGATGCTAAAACATCTTTTGTTATTTTGGGCAAATAAAGTATTCTATTCTATTCTATTCTACACAATTATAAGACAAGTTTCCAACTAACTGTTGTATAGTCACAGTGTATATTGCGCAGGCGCATATGTACTACCATAGAAATCACTTCCGGCACTTTCCTTCTTTCTCTTACGACTAGCAAAAACCTATTTCGTATGTATATACATTATTTATAATGTTAACGCATAAAACGAATTGAAAAAAACCTAAATTTACGATATTTTGGAAAAAAAATTAAATCGAAAAATCTTGACGTGATAGAAAAAACTGGCCGTAGGGAACAGATTGAGAGCATCAAAATCTTCATATTTATGACATAATTTTTTGAAGGAGGATTTTGTTGCAGACCAGTGTTATAGATGAAGAAAGTGATTTTAGTGATACATCTGATATTCCTGCCGATGTGATGCAGTCAGCGGAACCAGTTAGCTTAGAATTTCTACCAGTAAAGCCCAGACTACTATACGAAAAAGAATATGATGCATTTGATAGGTATCAGAACACGTCATTTTTGCGTATTTGGGAGAAAAATCTAAAACTATGAAGTCGTCAACCCTGTGGTCGAAGTTTTCTATGTTAAAATCAACTTTAGCTGTTAAGAACATACATATAGGTGATTATCCCAAAGTGAAGGCATTTCTTAAGAGAAAAAGTGTCGTATATAAGCCGAAAAAGGCAAACGTTTTCACGAGAGAAGAGGTAACTAAATTTTTGCATGATGTGCGGAAGAAAATTTTTCATTGATGAAAGTAGTTATGATTATGGGATTGTCAGG
Source organism: Gonioctena quinquepunctata (assembly GCA_018342105.1). Classification (NCBI taxonomy): domain Eukaryota; kingdom Metazoa; phylum Arthropoda; class Insecta; order Coleoptera; family Chrysomelidae; genus Gonioctena; species Gonioctena quinquepunctata. Next base: position 103,955 of record JAFIRS010003051.1, on the reverse strand, counting down.
CGCCTGTCGCCAGGACGAACTTCCTAAAATGACAATACATGATATTGAGGACAAGGATTCTTATATAATTGTTAAAATTCCTGATTCAAAAACGAAAATACATAGAACATTTGTAGTTCCAAATAACGTTGACCACAAATTTAATCCAGCTGAAGTTTGACGTAAGTACATGTTGCTGCGTCCTAAGATAGCAGAAAACCCTAGATTTTTTCTTCAGTATAGGAATGAAAAATGTACATTCAAGTAGTCGGAATAAATACTTTTGCGAAAATTCCGAGTCTAATTACATCATTTCTTGGATTACCTATTACTGCAAAATATACTGGCCATAGTTTTAGAAGGTCCTCTGCGTCGCTTTTAGTTGGCTCAGGGGCTGATATTTTTTGAGACTTGAACATGATGGTGGATGGCGATCGTCGACCGTTGCAGAAGGCTATGTGGAGCTGTCCGTGGAAGAAAAAGTAAAAATTAGAAACGGTATTTTTAGAGGTGATATCAAGAAAATTGGAAATGTCGAAGTCGAGAACAATAATACTTGTAACATTATACAAGAAAATCCATTTGATTTAGTATTACCAAAATCATCGTTTGGAATTAACTATAGAATAACAGCAATTGTACTATTAATATAAATCTTGTAAAAAATTTGTTTTTCTGCAGCCGTCTCGATAATAAAATTTTCGGTATGATTTAATAAATCGAAAGTACCACTTTACACAAATGGTACCGAAAGTAGCTATTTTCGGGACAATTTTTTTTATTTTCGAAATTATTTCTTTACTTTCGGTACGATTCTTGTTACTTTCGGTATGTTTTGGGTATCTATCTAGGCGGCTTTGACAATAACATGAACTTTGTATTTTATTATGACAGCGCTTGTCATGTAACATTGGTGTGTGTTTTTTCGTTTTTCAAATCCAAAAAATAGAAATTAGTAGTGAAAGTGAGGCTGAAATGATTCCACATGAGATTAGTGAATCTGCTAAAGCGGCTACTTATGAATTATTGCCGGTAAAGTCAAAAGAGAGGTATGAATTGGTCTACAATTTATTTCAGAAATGGATCAATGATAAAAATGTGCATACTATAAATGAACAAGTGATTGTTACATATTTAATGGAAAAATCTAAAATCTTAAAGCCATCAAGCCTCTGGAGCAATTACTCGATGCTGAAGTCCACAATTAATATTAATAATAAAATAATAATATAGATATAAGCCGACATCCCAAAGTTATTGCTTTCCTTGAAAGAAAATCCATTGGCTATGAACCGAAAAAATCAAAAGTATTGAATAAAGAAGAAATAGATCACTTCTTATCAGAAGCTGGAGATAATATCTACCTAATGACAAAGGTAATATAATTAAATTTAATTCCTCTTCTTCCTTATGATTATTTTTTTAAATTTCATGTTACATTTACCCTTTCACTGCTCTTGACGTATATATATAATCTAGCCGCTCGCTCTAGACGTATATATACGCATCGAAAATAAAAATTAGCTAGAATTACTGTATTTGGATACACTTGCTGATAATGTCATTTCTATTTTTAATCTGCAATATTAGTCTAGTTAAATCTTTGAAATATCCAATTTCAAGAAATTCTCCGAAGCGATAAAAAATTGTAATACTCTATCAAAAAAAAAAAAAAACAATCGCGTTCCTATACCCTTGACCAATTCTAATGGTACAATTTTTGTTTTGCAGAAATGCGTTATTGCCAAGTTGGTTACTTCGTATTACTGCTCTTGACATATATATACGCTAGCCGCTTAACTACTCTAGACGTATATATACCCATCGAAAATAAAAATTAGATAGGATTACTGCATTTGGACACACTTGCTGATAATGTCATTTATATCTCTAATCTTCAAAATTAGTCTAGTTAAATTTTCGAATTATCCCATTTTAAAAAATTCTCCGAAGCGATAAAAAAAATGTAATAGTTTATTGAAAAAAAATACGAACGCGTTTGTATACCCTTGACCAATTCTAAGGGTACAATTTTTGTTTTGCAGAAATGCGTTGTTGCCAAGTTGGTTACTTCGGATTACTGCTCTTGACGTATATATACGCTAGCCGCTTAACTGCTCTAGACGTATCCCCATATACCCATCGAAAATAAAAATTAGATTGGATTACTGTATTTGGATACACTTGCTGATAATGTCATTTATATCTCTAATCTGCAAAATTAGTCTAGTTAAATCTTCGGAATATCCAATCTTGGGAAATTATCCGAAGCGATACAAAAATTGTAATACTTTATTGAAAAAAAAAATACAATCGCGTTTGTATACCCTTGACCAATTCTAATGGTACAATTTTTGATTTGCAGAAATGTGTTGTTGCCAAGTTGGTTACTCGGATTACTGAAAATCTGATATGGGGATGATTCGAAGTGATTACTATACTAATCAATCAGGAAAATCGTGCAATGATATTAACTTTGCGGAAAAGTTTTTGGTGTAATTTTCTTCTGCAGAAGATGCGTTGTTGCCAAGTTGGTTACTTCGGATTATTGGAAATCTGGTATGGGAATGGTTCAAAGTGGATACTATGTTACATATTAATCTTGTATTCTATTATTTTACTACATGATACATTTTTACTTCCTGTTTGTAATTTTCACAGTCACACACAAACTGGAAACAGTTTATGTGACTTCTCTCGTTTATTAACTTATTCCCTACTTCTGCCTATATATATTGTACCTGAAGTTAATAAATTTTTATTATTATATTATATCTATTAAATCAAGTGAATTTTGCAAAAAAAATCGTCTTTGCAGAAATGCGCTATTGCCATGTTATGGACGGTGGTTGTCGTTGAGAAAAGATTTTTGGACATTTTAGATGAAAAATGAATATTAATCTTTTTCCAAATCGGGGATTATAATTTTATTATGCGTGGTTGCCAAGTTAAAAAAGCTGAAAAAAAAAATTATTTGAAGAACACGAACTATTTTTATTTTGTTTCCTGTTCTCCGTGCATTGAACATAAACGGATGTATTGTTACGAATCCATACTACGCCTCTGGAAAATGAAACGCCCCTGGCCAGGTTTCCAAGAAAACACAGCGAGTCTAGAGCAGAAATGAATCGAATATTCGCGCGGCGTAATACGCGAATATTCTAAATGTTCACGAATATTCCAGCAGCGGAACTTACTAGAGCCAGGAATTCAATATAAGGCTCCGACGAGCTGCGACATGTAGTACATAGTACAGATTTTAGTCAGTTCGGTGGGTAAAGACTACAGATTAGCGACTTCGGAGTGTTTACTTCCATTATTCCGGCCAATACATTTAGTCTAAACTGCACATGATCACGTTTTTTTCTAATCTTGTGCGGATTTTCTACAGCCCAGACATGAATATTGTGGAAATTTACTACTTCATCGCGGCTAAATTAAGCAAAGTCAGTAGAAAGGATGCGGGATGAAAAATTCGGATTTTTTTCGCACTTTCCAAGTACCCACCTAGTGAACTGCAAGCGTCGCGGGAAATCCCCACGTTAAACATGATATGGATATAAACTATTTTCACTAAACCGTGAAACACAAACTTCACACTTACAAGTAAATCAAATTGCCGTTACAATTTGAACGTCAAAAGCGTCAAAGGGGAAAACAAGCTACAAAGTCATAGCCCACTAAGTATTTTACTTTGTTACTTCAATATTCCCCTTTCATTTTCCAGCAATTTTCTCGAAAACTCTTAGCTGATTCAAAAAATTGTAAGAGACCAAAATTTCAGGTTTTTTCAGGGCCAACTCAACTGTAATATTTAAATAGTTTTTTTTTCGAAAATAGAAAATTTTGGCTATGAAAACTGTAGGCAACCCTTATTCACCCCTTTGGATCAGTTACCTTATTTTTGAAGCAAGAAATGAATAGAGCGTCCAAAAAACCAAGAGCCTTTGAATTTTCCGAACATTTGATGCACAATTGTAGTCACAATTCAAATTACACGATTTTTTTCGCGCAACTTTGCGATGTCTGTAGCTTGGAGGGGGTGAATTTTAGGATACATGTTTATGGGAAGAAAGTCTTATTTTGACCCTTAAAATATTTGTATTGAATTCTGTAACACCCTGAGTCCGTAATATGAAGATGAGTCCGCGAAAGCCATTTGCGTACGTGCTACATACAATATTTTTTTGTACAAGTTTTTAAAAGAATGTTTCATATAAAAGCATTTTATTTCTGCCATCAAAATAAAGAAATATCAATAATCAATCAAGTATGGCAACTTCAGGAACTGAAAAAAACTTTTACGAACTTGTCCGTGAAGTGTTGCCATGGCTATGACAATACTTCACGAACAAGTCAGTTAAAGTAGCATTTTTGGATTTTTTTTTATCCTGATGTAGGTTTGAGGAGCGTGTACAAAAAAAAAATTCAAAATATAATACACCGGTTAGGCAGACGAGTACTAGATCGGAATCGAGAATAGCGTTTAACTGAAAGACATTCCCTTAAATCAATTCCAAGGACTAAAAATACAACGATGTAAAGTTTGCACGAAACAGCACAAACGACGGGAAATCAGACATATATGTCGCACATGTGAAGTACCATCGTGCCTCATTCCTTGTTTAGTAACATAACATACAAAAAATATTTTCAATTTTTTATTAGTTATGGTATTTTGTATGTTTTTTCCAGTTTATATAAACGTCAATCCAAAATATACGCATAATTTGTTTTCTTTGAATACCCGATAAATTGGCCCACACTGCTCTAGACGTATATATACGCACAACCTAAAATATTGCGCATGTGAAGTAATATTTCAAAAATCATTTTCGCAGTAAAAGGGTTAATAATTGGTTTGGCAGGCGCTTGTCGTCGTGAAGAGCTTTGTTAAATGAATTTGGATGATATAGAAGATAAGACAACCATGTTAGTGATTGAAATTCCTAATTCTAAAACGAATATGGATAGAATCTTTGTCGTGATTAGAGAAAATAATATTTCTTCATACAGAAAATATTTGTCATTACGTCAAGCAAACACAGCACATCGTAGATTATTTGTTTATTATAAAAACGGAAAATGTACTATACAACCTATTGGTATTCACACTTTTGGAAAAATCGCCTGCACAATTGCTGAATTTCTTAAATGACCGAATCCCAAAGAATACACCGGGCACTGTTTACGCAGGAGCTCAGCCACTTTACTGGCTGAAAGTGGTGGTAGTATAACTAACTTGAAGAGACACGGGAGATGGAAATCAACCAATGTAACAGAGATACATAGAAAATTCTTTAAGAAATAAAATTCACATAGCTTCACAGATTGAAAAGAGCCGTAACGAAATTAATATCTCGAAAACTAGTGCAATTACTGATGCGTCTAATTCTAATTTCAACACTGCCATTTCTGTTAATATCCCTAATAATATTAATATAAGTAATTGTCATAATTGTGTAATTAATATTCATAAGTAATGTAATCATAAGGGTGATTGTTATATGTAATTGTCTATATAAAGTTAATACGTTATTATCCATCGATATCCTTTTTAACATACAAAACGGCTACAGAAAAAATATTGTAGGTAACACGATCTCAAAGAGATTTTACGGAACTCGCAGGATTCCTACTCGTCCCGTAAAATATCACTTTCGGAACTTGTTACGTAAATTACTATTTTCTACTACCGTATTATAATACGCGAATTAAATATATGCTACCGATTTATTAATATTGTCCATTTTAACACGGATTCGAAACAGATTTTGGCCAATAAAAACACGTACTTTTCATTTTGAAACGAATAACGAATAGAAACACGTTTCTACATGCTTGTTTGACATTTAATTTTAATCGACATTCAATCACAACGCGTCAAAAGTACCTATAAGTATGTCGAGCAGTGAAGAATGATCTTGTACACCACTAGAAATTTTTGTTTTTTTTTAAATTATTTATTGGTCGTGGAAAAAATAGTGTATGCAACGATCATGTAATGGCTATTAATACCTCGTGCTCATGTATCCACTGCAATAATGATGAATGTCCAAAATTATTTTCGTTCCAAGTAAGTATGTCATTCGGACACTTGATATTTGCAGTTAGTAATCTCGTTTACATACTCAGCAGTATCGCTTACAGTCCCGTGATAAATAATAATAATTGGATACACGGCTAGAACGCTCAGCGTCACAGGTGTTTACAGCCATAATGATAAATGTCCATCACCATTTATAAAATTAAAACCCCATTATCTCTAAACAAAGAGACCGCCATTTTGAAGCCGCTTTTTTTTCAAAAGAATATAATATTCGCCCCAAAAACCCCCACATACCAATTTTGAATAGAATCAGACCATAATCACAAAACTCGACCGCCATTTTGAAGCCGCCATCTTGAATTTCAATTTTTACAAAAGAATCATAATATTCGACCCCAAAAACCCACACATAACAATTTTGAATAGAATCAGACCATAATCACAAAACTCGGCCGCCATTATGAAGCCGCCATCTTGAATTTTCAAATTTTTACAAAATAATCATAATATTCGACCCCAAAAACCCCCATACCAATTTTGAATAGAATCAGACCATAATCACAAAACTCGGCCGCCATCCTGAATTTTCCAATGTTTACAAAAGAATCATAATATTCGACCCCAAAAACCCCCACATACCAATTTTGAATAGAATCAGACCATATTCACAAAACTCGCACATTTTAGCCGCCATCTTGAATTTTCCAATTTTCACAAGAGAATCATAATCTCCGACCACAAAAACCCTCGGATACCAATTTTGAAGCGAATCGGATCATAATCACAAAACTCGTACGCCATATTGGAGCCGCCATTTTGTTTTTTCTTCACACAAAAATTTCTTAATGCATTGTCACCGGAATTATGTACACCTGCCAAATTTCAAATCATTCGGACGTCTGAAAGTGGGTCAAAATCGCGCCCAAAGGAGTCGGTTACAAACAAACATACAAGTGCAGCTAATATAAAGCGTGTGAAAACGATTGAAATGGGAATGATGGGTATTGTGTTGTATTTAAACAACGTACGTCAGTACTTTTTTGCACGCTGTGTAGAAAAAAATTGCACTCTGTTCAACAATAGCCTACTTTTGACATTTAAAAGTCATCAAAAATGCCATATTTTTTACGTTAGTATTGGAAAATAGTTATTTATACAAGAATATAAAGCGACTCATTTTTGCACACGCGAGAAGTCTTTATACCTCGCAAGTGCATAAAAGAAGCTTTTTTTTATTGGTGCCCCTTTTTACCCATTTAAAGCACGCCTCAGCGTGTTTAAATCGAACTTTAAAAAACGCGCGTTTTTTAAAGGTAACCATGACAACATCAACAAATCGAGAAACGTGAAGTCTATATGACAAATTTTTGATTATTGATCTGACAGGAGTACCTTGTAACGTCAAAATATTACTCACAATTCGTTCATTTATATGTGCTCCTCCATCCATTTGATGAACTTTTCATATTCTTTTTTATATATATCACTGGATTTTTGCGGTATTAACCGCGAATCTGCCTCACTATTCAAAAAATCGATATTAGAATAATTCATTTTTGAGCTCTGGTGACAACAAATATTGATCTTTGGTAACAAATTGCAAATGAATGTTTTTCTCATTTCCATGACAACGAAAGATATACTGATGTCACATCACGAATTCAACCTTCTTGCATTATTAGTTCTTATTTCTATTATTTGTAGTAATAATACCAGTATATATGATTTCAAAGTGCACCAATAAAAAAAAATTACGTAAAGTATTCGTGGATAACTGGTCTTAAAAACACTTGCTCTATTTCGAGCACTCCGGCTGCGCCGTCGTGCTCGAAAAATCGCGCGTGTTTTAAAGCCCTTTTTATCCACTTATACTTTAATATACTATTATATTCGAGTTATATACATGATTTTTTCCAATACTTTCTTTTTCTAATATAAAAAGCGCCTGCCAAACCAATTATTAATGCAACCTAAAATAAAAAAAAAACATACGGAAGAAGAGAAATTAGATTTAATTATATTACATTTGTCATTAGGTAGATATTATCTCCAGCTTCTGATAAGAAGTGATCTATTTCTTCTTTATTCAATACTTTTGATTTTTTTTGTTTATAGCCAATGTATTTTTTTTTTGAGGAAAGCATTAACTTTGGGATATCGGCTTATATCTATATTATTATTAATATTAATTGTGAACGTCGTGAAGCATCGAGTAATTGCTCCAGAGGCTTGATGGCTTTAAATTTTAGATTTTTTCCATTGAATATGCAAGAATCACTTGTTCATTTATAGTATGGACATTTTTATCATTGCTCCATTTTTGAAATAAATTGTAGACCAATTCGTCTCTCTTGACTTTACCGGCAATAATTCATAAGTAGCCGCTTTAGCAGATTCACTAATATCATGTGGAATAATTTCAGCCTCACTTTCACTACTGATTTCCATTTTTTGGATTTGAAAGGCGAAAAAACACACACCATTGTTACATGACAAGCGCTGTCATAATAAAATACAAAGTTCATGTTATTGTCAAAGCCGCCGACATAGATTCCCAAAATCGTCCCGAAAGTAACAAGAATCCGTGTCGGTTATGAGATACAAACAGATAAACCGCAATAAAATTTGAATTTAAAATTATTGAGCATACAAACATTAAAAACAAAAACTTTTCACCTTGTAAAATTAAATTTGGGTTTATAATATACTAAATAAACTTTAGAAATTAATCTATAATATATACTTCTGCTATGTGTTCTGTTATACTAATTGATTGACAGTTTTTCTAATCCATACTGTCACGGCCTACTCACTTTTTGTGATCAAAATAAAAAAAACTGTTTATAATTTGTTGCACACTAAATATAAGCAAAAATAATTTACTTGTCTTAGAAAAAGATAGCGTTAGTTGTAATTTAAAATAAAAGTTGTATTTTGTTTCTATGTACAATTTTTGACATATTTTACTTTACGCACTAGTGCATGAAGTGTTTCACTTTACGCGCTAGTAAAAAATAGTAAAACTTTACGCACTCCGTAGCGTGCGTAAAGTACGTACTTCACGTACGGTAGTAGAAAAAATAGATTTGAAAAAATATTTGGAGAAATACAAAGTCCTCTGATATTTTACAGAGTATGTTAACAATGTTAACATTAATAAAATTCAAGGATCTCATTTTTGCGCAATATTTTCAGTAGTTACACGGCGGCGTTTTGTTACACTTCGAAAACTTATCACATCGTAACTCCGCCGCGAATATTTTTTGTCTGGCACTGTGTTATGACGTGTTGCCTTTTGCATGTCTGTACGAAGCAACAGGTTTTCCATCATTTGGAGGTGCTACTGAACGGATTTTAATTATATCCCGGTACAAATTGCTTAATAACATCTGAAAGCCGTTTATAATTGTTGAAGCCAAATTAGAGCTGAATAAGATAAACAAGCAATAAATATATCGGTTCGGTATTATTTATCACCTGATTCTACTGATATACTCGATTTATTGCACTATTGTACGTGAAGTTATTTGTGGAAATGACAGTGTTGAATGAATGTGTTTTTTTGTGGAGGAACAACGTTTCTTGACATGTTTTTTCGGGTAACCTTCCATAGTCTGAAAATGAAAATATAATCAGGAAAATCTATACAAGTGTAGAGAGGGCAAACTAATCAGTTCACCCCAAAAGTTACTGCGTTCACCAAATTATATTTCCTATAGTTAGCATTCTACCATATCTCACTTCCTCTTTGAGTAGAGGTAACCATGTAAGGTCCATTTCAACAGAATTTGTTGAAAACCAGTTGTTATTGGAAAGAAGAATACAGGCCGTTTCTTTTAATTTTCTCGTCTCAATGTGGTTCTTTCATCAAGATTTTCGTCCTATTCCATTCAATCGTATGATTGCCATTGGATGTGAGGATATGTTCTGCAATTTTTGATCCGGTTATTTGTCGATTTCTGATGTAACTCTGATGTTCACTTTGGCGCACTTCCAATGGTCTTGACGTTTCACCTATATAACTATCACCACACGAACAAGGTATGTTCTAAACACAGTTTTTGGTACTTTCTTCTGCGTTTTTTGGTTTTGTTTGTGTCAGTATAGATCTCAGTGTGTTTGTTGTTCTAAATGATGTTCTCACATCATACCTTTGTCCAATCCGTTTGATCTTCTCAGATAATCCGGGGACATAAAGTATTATGTTGGTTGTGAAATGTGTAGGTGGTGGGAGTACTCCTGTTGGTTGTGTTAATTGGTTGTTCGATGTATTTTTGTTTTCAATGTCAGTGATTGTTTTTTCCACAAACTCATGCTGTATGGGGTCGGCTTTAGAATAGCCCCATGGTGAATCCTGCCTGTCGTAAGATGCGACTAAAAGGATAACCGTAGGTGGAAGATGGTCTCATCGCCCGGTGAAATACCACCATATCGACTTTGTGTGCTGTGAAATGGATCATTCCATGTTTCAGTGTTCGGTCGATACTTTCCGGTCTCCCTCTTTCCTTTTCCCCAATTCCTCCTTTATTTTCAGGTGCATCCTAATAGTAATAATGATGAAGTCTCCTAGAGTAAAACACTCCGGAAGCAAAATACCTTCCATTCGATTTCCGGGCGAGAGGTACTCGAGGGGACTCAACATTAAAGATTAATTTTTGCAACATCCGCGGACTCAACAAGAACATCAATGACGTCCACCATCACCTACAGACGAAAAAACCGGATATTCTGGCTCTAACAGAAACACAAGTAAACTCGTCCACCAACAAGGTCCATATGCTTTGTCCTGGTTACGAACTCCATTCTCGATTCAGGTTCAAAGGTGGAGTCTGCCTTTACGCTAAGGCTAACCTTTCATGCCAGCGTGAAGAGAGTTTGGAACCGAAAGACTTTGATGTGATGTGGTTCAAGCTATCTGATACCAAACTGACTAAGTTCCTCTGCTGCCTTTACCTATCACCTAATGAACCTTCATATAACGACCTCTTTGATTTTTTATCACTCAAACTGGACTACATTCAGGAGAACCATCCAACAGCTGAAACCATAATCATGGGAGACTTTAATGTACATAACGCTGCCTGGCTCAAATTCTCTAACAAAACAGATGATGCGGGTCGTCAAGCCGAGGCCTTCGCCATCACTCATGGTCTAGAACAACTGGTCGAGCTACCAACCCGCATCCCTGATGTCAACAACCAGTCTGCCAATACACTAGATCTTTTCTTCACCACCAATCCTGACCCGTATAGAATAGAAGTTTGTGCCCCACTTGGAAACTCTGATCACACCCTCATCTCCACAACATGCTCTTTCCATTTACCATCGAGCTGCACAATACCACCCCGTCTCATGTGGCATTACAATTCGGCCGACTGGGAAGGTCTTCGTATGTTTTTCTCAGCGTTTCCATGGAAGAAAGTTTGTTTCTCTTCAGTAGATCCACCACGATGTGCTGAGACAATTTCTGAAATCATCATGTTGGGGATGCAAACCTACATACCGAATACCGAAAGAAGAACATCATCCGATAAGACCTGGTTTAACAGAAACTGCTCTAGAGCTGTGGCTTCCAAACAGGCAGCATACCATCGATGGCTAAAAAATCCGGGCCCTGAGACCAGAGCAGCATATGTCGAGGCTAGAGCCATATGCAAAGAGACAATAGAATGCTCAAAAGATGCCCACAATGCCAAAATAAGATCAAAACTTGCTGAATGTCCTAACGGATCCCGTTCATTTTGGTCTTTCGCCAAAGCTGTGGGAAGAAACTTCACTTCCAGCTCATTTCCTCCTCTAACCAAAGAAGATGGAAGACTAGCAACGACTGCCCAGGAAAAAGCCAATATCTTTGCGCACCTATTTGCTGGAAATTCCACTCTGGATTCATCAGGAAAACAACCCCCGAACATTACACCTATTGACAGTCACATGCCCGAAATCACCTTTCGCCAACGTACTATCAGAAAGATTTTGCTGGGTCTCAACACCAACAAAGCCTGTGGATCTGACGGAATCCCGCCGATTGTTCTCAAGAAATGTGCCCCCGAACTAACACCTGTTCTTTGGAAGTTGTTCAACCACTCTTACAATTTGGGGGTATTTCCGTCCAATTGGAAAATTGCAAGAGTACAGCCAGTCCCTAAAAAAGGCAAAAAGGTCCTACCTAGCAACTACAGACCTATCGCACTGCTATCTATTATTTCAAAGGTCATGGAAAAAGCCATCAACATCGAGCTCATGAAATATCTGGAAGACTCAGGAATTGTCAACGATAGGCAATATGGCTTCCGCCATCAGAGATCAACAGGTGACCTGCTCGCTTACGTCTCACATACATAGTTTGGCACCAAGGACTCCTCGCCAAGCTTTCGTCTTATGGCTTGCCCCCTCAGCTGTGTTCTCTGCTTGCGAGTTTTCTCTCAAACAGGTCTCTCCATGTAGTGGTCGATGGAGTTTCATCTGACACTCTACTCATAAATGCTGGTGTTCCGCAAGGATCTATTCTCGTACCAACACTATTTCTACTTCACATCAACGACCTGTTGAAAGCAACTTCATGTCCAGTACACAGCTTTGCCGATGATAGTACCCTCCATACCGCTTTCTCTTCCAGGGCCCCTATATCAGCCCGTGAAACCAGAAATGAACGAGGAAGAAATGTTAATAATATAAATATGGACTTAGCAACAATTCTCGAGTGGGGATCTGATAACTTGGTAGAATTCAATGCAAACAAAACACAAGCATGTCTTTTCTCTAGAAAAGCCGATCTCACTGTGCCTAACATAACTTTGTCAGGAGTAACCATACCACTGAAGTCATCCATATCGATGCTTGGTATTACTATCAGCAATAACCTTTCCTGGGAAAATCACGTGAGGTCCATTGCCAAAAGTGCATCCCAAAAACTTGGTTTTTTGTTTCGTGCCAAGAGCTATTTCACCCCCACTCAGCTGCTTATGATCTATAAGGCACAGATCCGACCTGTCCTGGAATACTGTTCCCATATTTGGAGCGCGGCACCTAAACATATCCTGAGGCTATTGGATTCTGTCCAAAAAAGGGCAATTCGTCTCGTCGGTGATGCCTCGCTTACAAACTCGCTCACTTGTCTGGAACACCGTAGAAAAGTTGGCGATTTGTCTCTATTTTATAGATATTTTCATGGGCGATGCTCTTCTGAAATATCAACAATCGTTCCTGCTTTGGCAGTCTCTTCGAGACTAACATTTCAAGTTCAGTCATCACACCCCTTCGTGGTCACTTTGGAGACCTGCAGAACATCACTTTCCAAAGACTCGTTCATCCAACAAACAGCGAGGCTTTGGAACTCATTGCCTAGGGAGGTGTTCCCCGAGGCATACAACCTCCAGAAATTTAAGAAGAACACCAACTCCTACCTTCTTTCCCTTGGTTCCCACGATGTTCTCTGAACATTACAGGATATCCCTTTTCGTGGGAACCAGAACATAAAAAAAAACCGGCTATGCATTTTCCTTGAGAACAGATTTTATGAGGTTTATGTCTTCCTGTAGATTCTGATTGGAATTGCAAACTGTTTGGGCTCGATTATAGAGACATTGAACTATGACGTTTTTCATACTGGCATGATGGCTTCAGTTGTAGTGTAGATATCGATTGGTATGCGTCTTCTTTCTGTGTACAGATGTTTCCATTTGGGATGATGATTTTTGGATCATGACATCTGAAAAGGGGAGTTGATTGTTTTGTTCTGATTCTAACGTGAATTTGATCGTCGGTTCTATGATCCAAGAAAATGTTTAATTCTTCTTCACTTCGATTCCAGATAGCGAAAACATCATCCACGTATCTCTACCATATTTATGGACCATTGTGGAATGTTTCAACGAAGGATTCCTCAAAGTATTCCATGAATATGTAACTTAAAATGGATGACAAAGGAGAACTCATCGCCATACCAAATTCTTGTTGATAAAATTCGTTCTTGAATTGGAAATATGTTTTTTCTGTGCATAGTTTGAGTAATTCTATGATGGCACTGACATCCAGTTTTGTTATTGTCTTCAGTGATGTGTCATTTTCTAATCTTTGTTTCACGATTTCCAGAGTTTTATCAATAGGGACATTAGTAAACAAACTTTCGACATCGAAACTTACTAGGAGATATCCATCTTGAATTTGTAATTCATTCAATTTCTCCAGAAAGTGAGGGGTATTCCTTATAAAACTGTTTCCATTTCCAGATAGTGGTTTCAGAATGTTGAGTAGGTATCTAGGGAGTTTTTGTGAAGGAGATCCAATGGAACTTACAATAGGGCGTAGAGGATGAGATGGTTTGTGTATTTTTGGTAATCCATAAAAATGTGGGGGTTTGCTGTGTTGTGATACTAGGTCTGTTTTCGTGAGTATGTTTTTGTGTTTAGCTAAAGTTCGGTATATTTTGCTTTCTATTGATGGATGGATGATTTGTTTAGTTTTTTGTATACTTCGTTTACGGATATGGTAGTGTCTTGATTGAGTGTGTGATATGTGGTTTTTGAGATCATTTGTGTTAGTTTGTCCTCAAAATCAGTGGTGTTCATGATGACTGTGGTGTTAGCTTTATCAGCTGGAAGTATTTTAATCTGATTGTCTGATCGAAGAGATCTCAATGCACCTCTTTCGTATTTGTTTAAATTACTTCTAGGATGATGAGGCTGTGTTAGTGCGTTTTTGCAGTCAGATCTGTAATCACCTGCTATTTCAGGTGGTAAATGTTGGGCTGTTGCTTCGATGGCAGTGATCATTTCTAGCGTTGGAACCATTTTGGGTGCAACTGCGAAGTTCAGTTCCTTCGCTAACACAAGTTTTTCGTGTATGTCTAAGTTTTTTTATGACAAATTGATTACAGTTTTTTCAGAAAAAGTTTTATTGTTTGATATGTGTTGTGGGTGTATTTGTTTCTCTTCCAATAATTTGTGAAATTTGTTGATATGTATTGTGTTTCTCATTGGATTGTATGAGTTGTAGGAATTGTGAATACAGTGGTGCAAGTATTCATAGTAATTTCGGATCAGATTTTGTTTCATGAACTGTGGAACTTTATTCGTTCTCTCACCATTTTCCTGATTATATTTTCATTTTCAGACTGTGGAAGGTTACCCAAAAAAACATGTCGAAAGACATAGCGTTATTTCTGAATGGTTTTTTTCCTTATTATCCATCATTATTATTCGTGAATTGATAACAATTCGATATTTTTTGAATAAAAAAAACATGTTTAAGTACAAGCTTTTATACAAATGCACTAAAAAGGAAAAAATAATTTCTTTCATTGTTTGATCTACGTTATTATGTGAGTAACAGATTCTAAATCTTGCCGCGCAAGATTACCTATGCTTTTGAATCTGTTACTCACAGAACAACCTAGATCAAACAATGAAATAAATTTTATTTTTTCCTTTATAGTGCATTTGTATGAAAACTTGTCTTTAAAAATGTTTTTTCGTTTATTTATTTTTCAGTATTTATGATGTTAAATAACTAGTTTAGTAATTTCTATCCAATTTATTATTGAATTTTGAAAAAATCTCAATCTCCGACCCCCAAAACCCCTAGATACCAATTTTGAATAGAATCGGACCATAATCACAAAAATTGTCCGCCATATTAGAGCCGCCATTTTGTTTTTTCTTTCCTAACAGACATAATCTCCGACCCCGAAAACCCCTAGATACCAATTTTGAATAGAATCGGACAATAATCACAAACATTGTCCGCCATATTGGAGCCGCAATTTTGTTTTTTTCAAACAAAAATTTCTTAATGCATTGTCACCGGAATTATTACACCTGCCAAATTTCAAATAAATCGGACGATTAGAAGTGGGTAAAATTTAACTTGCAAGATTTGATTACAGACAGATAGACACCGGGACAGGTGAAACTAAATAAAAGCTTGTACAAAATATTTGGAAGTTTATTGAGTTTGCGGCAAGTTCTCCTTACAACAGAGTTGAGGCTGAGCGTAACTGTGGTGAATAGGCGAATTTTGATTAATAATCTGGAATTTCCTTTCATCCATTTTTGTCTACTAAACGAGGTTTTCTTCTTCTTTGGTCTTCTTGTTCGAAAGCTTTGGGACCAGTACAGTTCTAATCAGACTTTGTCTTTGAGTTTGATTATGATGGCTCAAATTTGGATCAGTGTGAAAGCAGCCACGAGTTCCAGCCACGAATTTGCGGTGCTTATGTGGATGGTCAGAATTCGTGGCCAGCCATGAAATAAATTATATCGTTTCTGTTAAGAATGCGAGAATGTTTTTTATAATAAATGTATACTACGAGGAATCCAATTTTGAAATTATTAAATTTACATAAAAAAAGAGTGGATCGGGATTTTTTTTCATAAATATATGCTACCAAGAATGCTTAACGAAATGTATATGTCACTTGATTTTGTCGGGCAAAAATTAACCCTCTACTACCCCTATCACGAATTTCTTTGGAAAAAAGTCACTCCTTACCTCGCCAGTATTGCTCCCAGTCCACACTCAGAAGCCATAGGCGGCGCATTTCTACGAAAAGGGTAGTTCCTCAAGTATACCTATTTTATAACATCGGCAAGCTTTTTAGTCATTCATGAAATCCGTCATCTCATTGAATTTATAATCTCCGACCCCAAAAAACCCAGATACCAACTTTGAATGGAATCGGGTATAATAACAAAACTCGTCGCCATCTTGGAGCCGCCACATTCGTGATATCTGTTACCGAAAACCACCACATATCAATTTTGAATAGAATCGAACCATAATCCCTTTTTTTCATTACCGTATTGGAGCCGCCATTTTGTTTCATCTCTAGCAAAAATTTCATAATGCATTGTCACCGGAACTATGAATTATTCCAAAGAAATTCATGATAGGGGTAGTGGAGGGTTAATTTTTGCCCGACAAAATCGAGTGACATATACATCTTGTTAAGTATTCTTGGTAGCATATATTTATGAAAAAAAATCCCTATCCTTGAGAAAAAAAATCCGCATCCACGCGATTTTTTTATTGATATAGAATGATTTCAAAGGAATTCGTGATAGGGGTAGTAGAGGGTTAATTTTTGCCCGGCAAAATCAAGTGGCATATACATCTTGTCAAGCATTCTTGGTAGCATATATTTATGAAAAAAAATCCCGATCCACGCGTTTTTTTATGGAAATAGAATTATTCCAAAGAAATTCATGATGGGGGTAGTGGAGGGTTAATTTTTTCCCGACAAAATCGACTGGCATATACATCTTGTTAAGCATTCTTGGTATTATATATTTATGAAAAAAATCCACATCCACACGTTTTTTTTTATGGAAATGGAATAATTTCAAAGAAATTCGTGATAGGGGTAGTAGAGGGTTAATTTTTGCTCGACAAAATCGAGTGACATATACATCTTGTTAAGCATTCTTGGTAGCATATATTTATGGAAAAAAATCCCCATCCACGCGTTTTTTTATGGAAATAGAATTATTCCAAAGAAATTCATGATAGGGGTAGTGGAGGGTTAATTTTTGCCCGACAAAATCGAGTGACATATACATCTTGTTAAGCATTCTTGGTAGCATATATTTATGAAAAAAAATCACGATCCACGCGTTTTTTTATGGAAATTGAATAATTTCAAATAAATTTATGATAGGGGTAGTGGAGGGTTAATTTTCGCCCGACTAAAACGAGTGACATATACATCTTGTTAGGCATTCTTGGTAGCATACATTTATGAAAAAAAATCACGATCCACGCGTTTTTTTATGGAAATTGAATAATTTCAAATAAATTTATGATAGGGGTAGTGGAGGGTTAATTTTAGCCTGACAAAATCGGGTGACATATACATCTTGTCAAGGATTCCTCGTAGCATACATTTATTACAAAAAAAATATTCTCGCATTCTTAACAGAAACGATATAGTTTATTTCATGGCTGGCCACGAATTCTGACCATCAGTAGACGACCACTGGCGGACGGGCCCACATCCACATAAGCACCGCAAATTCGTGGCTGGAACTCGTGGCTGCTTTCACACTGATCAAATTTGGAGAGTGACAGGAGAATCTTGATGAGTTTCCGTGGCATACATTGACATAAATCTGACAAATATAGGTTCTCATTAGACTGCTGATTACCAGATCTATGTTCCGGTTGACATGGTAGCTTTTCCAAGGATATTTATTATTTCAAGTTTATGATTCCATGTCACAAAATTCACTTGTCATGTCAATCACCTTTCAAGTAAACTAAAAACACTTCACTACAATTTTCAAAAAATTGGTTTATAAAACCCACGACACGTGTTTCGCTATACTATAACTTTTGCAAGTGGAGATAAACTAAATTACAATTAACGGGGTTTGATATAAATAATAGGAGCAGGTGTCAGTTGGATATTAGGTAATTAAGTGATTATTGAACGAATGATTATTCACTTTCTAGTAAACAGATTTAAAATGGGCGAATTATTCAAATTAATCTGGTCATTCATAATATTGTGAATTCTTCTCTTGTTAATCTCTAAGCTTTCTAAGAGATTGAGTTTTTGACTTTCTTTTCTACATGCAGAAGTTCAAAGTCATTAGCAAATCAATGCTTTTCAGTCAGGAGAGGGTTAGCCAAAGTTGAATTAGATTTGCCCTTAATAAAACTGTTTCTATGCTCGGATGTTTTTCCTATGTGAAAACTTGGACAAGTACCACAAGTTAGTTTATACAGTGTCCGTCATGAAGTTGGCTACATATGGGAAACAAAATTGTTATTGAAAAACTAATGGCGGTCCATTTCTGCATGTCTGACAACTAAAAAAATCTTTTGCGACTTATATCATGTGACCTCAGATTTGCCTGGAATTTAAAAAAGTTGTCTGTGGTGCCAAAAAATGGGTCAAATTGACAAGATATCGAAAAAGTTTATTGAGAAAATGTGTTTGGAATCCAACGAGGACCCAATGTACCAATTTTGAACCATATTGAAAAAAAAACAAAAATACCATTGTATTCCTCTACCCTTACTAAGAAACATTATACATTCTTGTTTTATCTTGAAACAGCTTTAATAACCTAAATCACATGAGTTTGGGTCAAAACTAATCAAATATTTGTGGAATAGACATTTTGCGGGAGATTAATTATGAAAACACGAGTCTTGTCACTAGGTGTAGTCATGCCCTGTATATTGATGCACATGAGCTTATTCTATATTCTCAACCCTTAATAAAATTTAAACCAACTAATATTTGTAATTAAAACTTATTAATACATTTCTAAATTTAATATTGGTTAGTAAATTTGAACTTCAATGATTTTTGAATTTTATAAGGCCGCTTTGAAAAAAATCTACTTTTGTTGTAACAATAACAAATGTCACAATAACTTGTTGCCAATTTTTTTGAGTTGTCGTTCTTTATCAGTTTTTGTGTTTTTCAATCTATCAATAGAAATGGCTCCAAAACTGAGTATACAAGAAAAAATAGAAACAGTATTGCTATATGGAGAAAATTATCATAGCTGAAATTTTCATTGGAAGGCATCCAGACCAAAATTTGCATTTTACTACGGGGGCAAAGATATTGCAACGATTTAAGGAAACTGGTTTGGTTGAAAACAAATATAAAAGTGTTCACGTTAAGCCTGTTGTAATTAATGAAAATAATGTAAACAATGTTTCACTGACAGTCACTGAGACACCAAGAATTTTGACGAAAATTATGGCAGAAAAGACAGAAATATATCAAACCCCTGTTGTGAATTTTAAAGCAAAATGACTGTCACCCATGCGAACCAAAATTTGTGCAAGTACTTCGAGACAGAGATTATGACGCTCGATTTTATTTTTGTGTGTGGTTCCATGGAATGTTAGAAGACAATCGTGATTCCTTGAAAATGTGCTATTTTCTGATGAAGCAACTTTTACCTCAAATGGTATCGTCAGTTCTCAAAATTGTAGATGGTGGGCAGATCATAATCCTAATTTTATTATTGAAGCCAAGATCCAATACAGTTTCAAAGTGAATGGTGGTGTGGAATTTTAAATGAGCGAATTGTAGGTCCCTTCTTTTTTAGACAAAATTCAAATAGCGAACGTTATTTGAACTTTTTACGGGCCGAGATATCTTAGTCTACTCGACAAGTTGAAAATGGTCTAAAATAGAGATACTGCTCTTAAAATTATGTTTATAGCTCATTGGATCTGGAATAACGCCTAGAAAAATGTGCCAAAAGTGTGTATTAGCACATAAAAAATTGCAAAAGTTATAAACAATTGAAGATGAAAAAAAAATGGCATTTCGTTTTTTGCCAATATTTCATAAACTATCAATATTTAAGAAATTTCAAAGAAATATTCTGAAAGAGGAGGGAATTTCCAAGAATTTTTTTAATAACAATTTTTAATCGTTTATAATCGTTTTTTTTATATTTCTATTGTTTAAATGATTAGTTAAGAATTTTCCTCTCTAAAAATCATAATTGACAGTCTCTATAAAGGAACAAAAAAAAATATTTTTTTTATCAACAATTCCATTGTTTATTAACTTACCAATTTGTTATAAACAAATTTTTAACTTTGTTAGATTTTTTTTCTGAAACTTCCAAAATTTACAAAAACAACCATATATAACAAAGTGTAGAAAAAAAAAGTTTCCAATTTTTATTGTACTTTGGGAATTGGAATTGGGCAAAATTGGGAAAAATTTTTCTATTTTTTTTTAAATTTTAAAAATTTATTGTACTTTGGGAATTGGAATTGGGCAAAATTGGGAAAAAATTTTTTCTATACTTTGTTGTATATGGTTTTTTATTCAATGGAAATTTTCGGTTAAAAATAACGGCGCTTATAGCGCATTGATTTTAGAAAAAATCACCTATTGTTTCAAATATAAACTATAGGGAAATCCAAATTAAACTCTGTTATGAGGATATTTTTCTCCAAAAAGTATAAATTGGTTTCCAAACTGTTTTTTCTCAATAATGGAAATTTCATTTGTTTTATGAGACAAGAACAAATAGCGGAAAACTCTTTTTGCAAACAATTAATTGTATAATAAATTCAATATTTGAAGTGTTAATATTATTTGGATTTTTTGTTTTTTAATTACTACAGAAAATTTACAAAAAAAGTGTAATATTTTTTAACTTAGCGATGATCTTATTCTATTATGATATTATGGGCGAAAATATCACGACAATTATTTAAACATTTTTTTTCATTTACAATTGAGACAAGTCGAGAAAATTTTGTTAGTCAACAATCGTTTAACTTGTTGAAAAATTAACTTAAAGTGGAATTTCCAACGGTAATGAATTATTTATAGTGTTCCAAATACACCATAATTTTTTCAAATTAAAAAAAAATATTTAATACCTTAAATAAATTAATTAATGTGTCGTACTCGGTTTTGACGCCGCGCGCGCAACCTAAAAATGTCGCTCGGAGACCCATTTTCAGCGTTAAATTAAAATTATAAATAATGGAGATAGAGTTCCGAGAGCTGGGAGTTTTTTATTGTAAATTTCCTCCTTTTTCAGAATCTTTTTTTGTAATTTCTTAAATATCAATAGTTTATAAAATATTAGCAAAAAACGAAATGCTTTTTTTTTTCATCTTTAATTATTTATAACTTTTGCAATTTTTCATGTGCTAATACACGCTTTTGGCACATTTTTCTAGGCGTTATTCCGGATCCAATGAGCTATCACACATAATTTTAAGAGCAGTATCTCTATTTTAGACCATTTTCAACTTGTCGAGTAGACTACTACATTTATCGACAATCTACCATTACAAGAGCGGATTCGTTTATTCCTTCTTCTATTCAGTCTACGAATGAAGTGCGGGAGTGGTTGAACAATGAGTTTGGTGTGCAGTGGGTAGATCGATATTCAGGTAATCCTTGGCCTGCTCGGTCTCCAGACCTAACGCCGTGTGATTTCTTTCTATGGGGTTACCTGAATGGCAATGTTTATAAACAACGCCTATTTCAAAATGTAGAACATTTAAAAATTTGTATAAGGAATTGTGCAGCACTGATCAACAGAACTATGTTGAAAAATGTTCGCCGCGAAATGTTTTCCAGAAAAATTCCATGTATGGGAGGTGGTCTCGTAGAATATTGAAAATTTGTACATGGTTTGTTTATTGAGTTTTTTTATTTTTCCACATCCATCTAAACAATACTAAATTCAATTAGGATAAATAATGTATTATTAAGTTTTAATTACAAATATGAGTTGGTGTACATTCTATTTACGGGTTGAGAATATTGAATAAGCTCATTGATATACAGGGCATGAGTTTCCAGATGGAATAAGAATGTATAATGTTTTCTTAGTAAGGGTAGAGGAATAAAATGGTATTTTTGTTTTTTTTTCAATATGGTTCAAAATTGGTAAATGGGGTCTTCTTTGGATTCCAAACACATTTTCTCAATAAATTTTTTCGATATATTGTCAATTTGACCCATTTTTCGGCACCACAGACAATTTTTTTTTTAATTCCCGCCAAATCTGAGGTCACGTGATATATAAGTCGCAACGGATTTTTCAGTTGTCAGACATGCAGAAACGAACCGTCATTAGAATTTTTCAGAAATTTCAATAACAATTTTTTCCCATATGTAGCCAACATTATGACGGACACTGTATATTCCAGATTTGTCGGACGTTTCAATTCGATCATTGTTGTTTTTGATAAACTTTCCCAAAGTATTATTTTCCACAGGCATTATTAAATCCTTTGTTCGTTTAGTCAATGACTAGTAAAATTATTACAGAGAAATACATTCAGTATATGTATCACAAATTACAGATACATATGTTAACAGATATCGGAATACGATAAAGTTCTTAAAATATCAGCGTGGTGGACTAAAAAGTTCATTCTAAATTAAATTCTATATAAATGAAACTGACAAGTTTTACATTAAACATAGTAATAAAATCATACAAGTTCATCGTTGTTCATAATATATCGCCACACATGTAATTTAAATGCATTTGAAATTTTTTGGTAACTTATTGTAAGCTGTAACTCCCATATAAAAAATGATCTTTTTATTGCACATAAGTTTTATTTGGTTTACATGAATAAGGTTGCTTTTAACGGTATATTGTATGAGTGAACATCGGACCTGAATTGTAGGTTCATTGAAAGATATTCAGGAAGCATATTCTTCGCCAGTTTATGAATAAAAATTAGCGTTCGAAATTTTATTAGTTTCTTAACAGACATCTGATGAAGCTGTAGTTGCATATGCTCTATACTTTCGAATCTATTACACCTCAGAAGAAATCGCAAACATCTATTTTGTAAAATTTTAAGTTTCTGAGTATCTGTGTCTTGGCACATGAAGAGTATTGAGAAACAGTATTCAAAGCGGGGTTTAATTATGCTATTGTATATCATATTTCTACTGAACTGAGTGAGATTTTTGCCGATTCTGTATGCGAAACCAATCGTTTTAGTGATCTTCTTTGAGATATATTCGATGTGTTCGCTAAATGATAGTTTTTCGTCGATGACAATGCCTTCATGCTTTTTACACGTTCGACATCTAGATCATTATATGTAATATCACAGTCAATTGTATATTCAAATGCCGTCTACTTTCCATAACCATGTATTTAGATTATTAGTATTAATTATTAATCTGTTTTTATTGAACCACTCCTGATTCTCAAGAGGCTGTTGTTTATTAACCGACGAAACCAAAAAGGAGGAGTTTATCTAGTCGACCCGTAAATTTTTTTTCCATCATTTTTTTTTTATGTATGATCACGCATAACTTTTTACTGATACGTCCGATTCCGATAATTCTTTTTCCAGTGGATAGGGTGTACTTCGAATTTGGTGCCATTTGAATTTAAAAGATGAAATCCACCCCTAAGGGTAGCAAAATGAAGGATATTGATCACTCACCCTCTGAATTCTGATCCGTTAACCGATTCTATCAGGCATAACTTTGTACTGGGTTCTTCGATTTGGATGATTCTTTCTTTAATAGATAGGGTATACCTTATATTTGGATTTCGAAAGGAATTAGCCACCCTTACGGGTAGAAAAATAGGGGATAATTGATTTTTCACTAGTGAACATTGGCACACACATACGTAGTTGACAATGACAGATCGCTACTGACATTATTCTTGTTCCACATCCGTCAAAATCAGTATATTTTATGAGAGGATGGAATAATATACAAAGTAATGAAATAAACTAACCAGAACAACGAAAATCATTTATATTACAACAAATAGTAAAAGTAGATAATCATATTATTTAACTGGTAATAGTTGAAGTAAGGTGGGTAAGTAAGTATTTTGGAAGTAATCAAAAAACAAGTAGGTAGTAATTGGTAGATTCTAGCCACAAAAAATAAATAAACCTCCTTAGTCTAAATGATAATTGAGCTCCTAAACTAATGTAAGTAACTGATTTTTGAGTCGGCGCCAAACAAACTAGCAATTGAATTAGGTGAAGCGTAAAATGATGGCAGCGAAATGCACGGCTGCGTTTTGATGACTTCTTTGGCGCCGACTCGAAATCAGTTACTTACATTAGTTTAGGAGCTCAATTATCATTTAGACTAAGGAGGTTTATTTTATTTTTGTCTTTTCAGTTGATTTTTTCGTCGGTTTAATTTTTTGTTAAAAAGTTTTTATTTTTCTTACTCTGTTAATTTCGTTTCCCATTATAGTCTCGTCGGCGATCAAATGAATATTACATTCACCTATATCCAATTTAAGCAGGTCATTGATAAAACATATAAAAAGTAGAGCGCCCAGGACGCTGCCCTAATATGTGTTGTTCTGTAAGCAATATTGATATATTTATGTCTTCAGGCAATTATCTCAGTATAATATAAAACAACATTACCGACTCATCAATTACTTGAACGTCCGGAAAACTGGAAATGAATTTGTTTGAAAGGTTTATGTACATCAAGTTATTTGTAGTTGAAAACTAATTTATAGTATATATTTTTCATTTGTAATGTTTTCCTTTTCCTACTTTCATCATTGTCGTTACTGATGAGTTTCATTCACACTTGAATATTAGTCGTCAGTCGACAAGCCTCTTTGAAATATTTTATTTTATTGATCCATATCTAACTATTTCAACGATGCATTGTCACAATGCACATCAACATAGATTAAGTACTATGTTTCGTTAATTACTCCTGAGGTGATTTTACCCGTAATTACAGTTGAGGTGGATTGTGTCAGTGTTTTCGTGAAATATTATGATATTGTTTTCTGTTTCAATTATTTTAGCTCTGAAAGAGCGAGAAATAAATCGCGAAACTTCAGCAAAGACGTAGAACAGTTGTTTTTCTGTCCAATATCCAGCAATTTTTGCGAATAACTACGATTTGGATCCAATCAAAGTAATTGCAACTCATCCTTCTCTGTATTTCTTCCTGTTGCGCTTATACGATATCAAGTATTTATTAAAGGAGTTGAGGAACCGACCGACTTTTTATTTCGAAACCAGGCTAGAATCCCTGAAAAAATACCTGAGAAATTGAGATCTTATTCAACACCCACGAGTGTGCAACAAGTTAAAATACACTATATATGCACTATAACAATCTTCCACTATAACTTGGATATGCGCTATAACAATCCTTGCCATATACATTATAATAAACCGATATGCTTTCGGCTTAAGCTGGATTTATAGTTAGACGGACTGTAAATGTAGACGCACTGCAAAAAGATCAACCATAGAATTTATGTACTCTTGTTTATAAATGAACGTAAACGCATGACGTAACGTAAGTGAAACGGACTGGAACGGAAGAGTTGGTCAACTTTCATATTTTACACTACGTTTCTTGCGTCCGGCCAATCAAAATAAAGAATTTTGTGTGATGTTTTTACAAGACCTAATTATTTATTGAATACTGGAACAATCACGTATACTTAAAAAAATGATCTGGTTCAGTAGCTTTCATCTTTAAAAAATTATTGTAGGCATTCTCTACTCTTCTATTACGGTTTATGGGTCCTGTTTTGTATAGTCCATCCAATATCAATTGCAGAAGCTGTTTCTATAGGGAGCAAATGAAAACTCACTTCGCTAACACGAGCGTATATGCGAAGAAACGGAACGAAAAATAATCTGTACTACTCGTACCGTCAGCAAACGGTAGATCAAAAGAGCCGATAGTCAACGTGGACTCGAGTGACGGCTGTCTGTTCAACCGATTCGTCTGGGCCAATCAAATCGGACATCAATGCTGGCAGGTGTGTCTCTACGATGGGAGGTCATAAATCACGCGTTATATTTGTGTTTTAATAGCTCTCAAAGATTAAAAACCAGTATCGTCTATAGTCTTGGTGTGTGCCGATCGAAATACGTTTTAGGATATAATAATAACCTACATCAAACAATGAAATAAATTATTTTTCTTTCTTAATGTATTTGTATAAATGAAAGCTTGTCTTTAATTTTTTTTCATTTTTCATTATTTATGAAGTATTCTTAAAATCTCAAAATATCTAAATAAAATTAGTTATCTCCGCCACTGCTGCTCACAGGATTTCGCCGCAAGACTTTTTTATGCTTCTGCAATTGATATTGGGAAAACTTTAACGTCTTAGGCCCGGTATTTTCACCTCCGGTTATACTAGGAATAAATAAACCAATGGCTAGAATGTTCTTTTGCTTTCTCAATAAATGTTAAACAAAAGCATATTCTAACCGTTGGTTAATTTATTCCTAGTATAACCGGAGGTGAAAATACCGGGCCTTAGTCGCATAATTATTGTTCGAGTTTGTCGACACTTTTCCAATGCTACTGCACATAACAACAATCCCACGGCACCAAGAAGCATACCTTCATGTATTTCATAATCCATAGTGACACAGAAAACGAAGCATAGATAAATGTTTAGAATATAATACAAATCCAAACCAACACAGGCTGTTTATGATTCGAATAATGTGTAGGTTATGTTGAATGTCACTATCACTTCTACCCATGCGCAAAAATTCCGTTCCGTCGATTTATAAATTTAATAATATTTTACAGCCCGTTTGTTACGTATACAGTGCGTCTACGTTTACAGTCCGTCTAACTATAAATCCAGCTTTATCCAGGCTGTGTCGAACGTACATAAAACTGAGAATATCCCATTTTGGATTATCTGGATGGATCACACTGATGTATCCTGAGGAGATAATGTGGCTTGTGTGCCATTCTCATGAACATAATAAAAAAATATTCGGCATGTGTCTGTTATTTCGAGAAATTCTACTACCCGTTCTCCTCTATTATATTTTTGTTGATCTGAGAGAAAATGTCCATAAATTGATTAAATCGTTCGTCATTTTCATTGATTATATTTGAACTCGTAGTTGATAAATCGAATTGACAAAGAAATATATAAATGGCTTTATTGATGTGATGAATAAGATGATTACTGTCATTCACTCAAATATTTCAATAGAACATATTTGCTGAAGACGGTCATGGTTCTCTGACGCAAGCATTTGTTGAAGTGGTGACGGCAATTAGCTGCACACAATGATGTTCGTTTGGTTGCATACGCTGTAGGTGTCGTCGGTATACAACGGAGTCGACCGGATTCATTATGGTTTCCCAGCTCACCATATTGCAAGTTTGAGTTATAGTCAGGGCCGTCTCGAAGAGGAAAATGAATGGTTCGGTTACAAATTGACAAATGCAATCAAAAGGTGCAGGAATTTGTTATATTATTTTTCTTCTAAATGATCAAAATAATAAAATTTGAGCATAGAAAAATGGAAAATGTCAACTTTGAAGAAATATTTGAAATAGTACTATGTGTAGAAATCAAATTTGTAAATAGGAAGTTGAAAAATGTGTTTTAAAAAAAGGTGCTAATAGTGAAAATTGATAAAAGATAACAAAAAGTGATGGTTATCAAGGAGAAAGAAAAATAAGGCAGTGATAAAATGAAAAATGAAGCAGAACTGAAAATTTCTATGATAAATTTTGAAGGAAAAATGCTTATAACTGAGGCATTTGAGAGACATTCATGCATACAATCAACTTTGTAACAAATCAGGAGCAAAATCTACTAAGAAACCACTTACCAAGAATTGGAGGTTAGAGTCCCAACTTTTCACTTCACTAGCAGTAAGAGGCCGAATTTTGCAAGACATCCACTTCAAACTAACACAGAACATTCCTGGATTTGTTGAGTGCAAGAAATACTCATAACAGGTATTTTATCTTCTAAACTCAATCAATGGGAATATTAATTCAACTTCTAATTATTGATTACAAAAAACACAATATTTTGAGTGGAAATATTATTCTTCTGTTTATCAAAAAGACTGAGAATAACCTATAAATATTTATTTTGGAATATTTCTATTATTGCGCATGAGCAATGTTTGCGCATGAGCAATGTTTTCAATTTTGATTGGTTGAATAGTATTACTTGAATAAGATAGATATCGCAGGCATAGGTTGTTTTAAGTAATATTTCAATAAAAAACAAAAGGAGGCCGAATTTTGCACGACATCCACTTCAAACTAACCACGAAACATTCGATTCGTGTTAGTGCAAGAAATACTCATAACAGGTATTTTATCTTCATGAAAATATTCTGTTTATCAAAAAGACTGAGAATAACCTATTAATATTTATTTTGGAAAATTTCTATTATTGCTCATAAGCAAGCAAATTTACAGTTTTCAATTTTGGTTGATTGAAAAGTATTACTAGTATAAGATAGATATCGCAGGCATAGGTTGTTTTAAGTAATATTTCAATAAAAAACAACTATCTTACTATTTTTGGACTCATCATTTGTTATTTGATCATTTTACATTAAATCTTTCTAACATAAACAGTATATTGGACATCAAGGAAACAACTAGATGACGCTGCTGCAATCCTCCTGAGATTGAGAGAATCATATCTACATTGGCGTACCGACTGAGCTGGAAAAAGGTAAAATAAAAAAAAAGAGGAGGGGTAAAGTGTACAGGAAAAAAGGGTAACAAGCATCATAGCCGGAGTTTTCTTTTGTTATGATTAGTATATGTCACAATTTAAATAAATACAAATAAAAGAAAAACTTACTAACAATCATATACAACATAATATATATATATATATATATATATATATATATATATATATATGAAAGGGAGTAATAACGAGGGGACTGTTAAAAACAAAACGGAAGGAATTTAATGGACATAGCCCTCAGAGAAAAGTGCTAACCGTAGACACGTGTTTCGGGCTCTCGGATGTCACGCAGGTAGCTATAGCTGCCTCCGTGGTGACGTTGGTTGTTGCCCTGGAATTCAGGGTCTGCTGACCGAAATCACAAATGAGCGGCTGGCTTCTGTTTGTTGACTCCGTTGATTTGTCGTTTTCTACCAAGTGTTGTTCATCCTTGCACTTCTCCATCGTACTGATGAGGGCCGAGAGCCCGAAACACGTGTCTACGGTTAGCACTTTTCTCTGAGGGCTTTGTCCATTAAATTACTTCCATTTTATATATATATATATATATATATATATATATATATATATATATATATATATATATATATATATATATATATATATATATATATATATATATATATATATATATGTATGAAGATTTCAACACAAATAAAAGAATAAGGATGGGAACTTGGGCCTTTAGTTTCACATATCCATCAATTTTCAGTAATTCAGCTTGATTATATTATATAAATTTCATTCAAAAGTAAAACTACAATACGAACGTTGACAAACTGTGACAGCCAACTGTTCCTCACAGTTTGGGAACTAGGTTGCAACACAGTTTCCATCGTGTTTTTTTGTCCTTTATGGGCACGTCTGGCTAGTATATAAATCCCTGAGACTCCTGCCCCAGCTTGACCCACTAAAAACTAGTCATTTGCGATGCATAAAATGTGGGACACTGTTTCTGGTTCGTCACTGCATAATCATCTGTTAAGATTACTGTTATGAAGTACAGTTTTGTCGAAGTCGATTCAGTAGCCTCTAACAAAGTTCAGCTTTTTCGGGACGATCTGGAAATTATTTCGCTTGTATCCTCCGATAATCAATCACATGTCCCCGTTATTGCTTCTTCCCCACACCGTGATATCTCAACGGAAATCGTTAGCGTTCATTGTTTCCGTGAACGTGTTTGTGATTCACCTATCCCAAAACCATAAATGACATATGACAGCTTGATCATACTATGGAACAACGGCACAGCCAGTTGACGAGCTTATGGTCTATGGTTTTTTGATAGGCCTTTTCATTCTAGTATTTTTTTTGTGCGCATGCCTCATCTTCTTTCCATGTTTTTCGGACACTTTATACATGAATATGAAGGTGTCAATGTATTATTTTATTATTGTTCGAAAATCGTCGAAAATCAATCGAATCAACGAAACAAAACCATCTAAAAATGGTGTAAAAAGTGTCCAAATGTTATTCGGTAACGAATCGTGAAAAGGCCTAGTAGCTGCAGATGGCATATCAGAAAATATTAAGATGTAAGCTCTAACGCGAAAAGCTGTCATGTGATTTCATTTGATTTTTTGGAAGATGGAGAGAATCCTGTATAGACACCCCCTGGTAGTGTGGAAAACCCTAAATCCTGAGAGTCGCCCACTTCAAACTCAACCCCCCAGGCTCGTACTTTAATTTTCAAAAATGTTCATTCAGTTCATGATTTCTATCATTTGTCTAGATATTCCAAATATTTTACAGTAATTTTACGAAATTGGGGTCCTTGACTAGTACAAACATTCAAAACTGATTAATATCCGTTTATTACACTTCACCATCACAACAGAACAATTGAATAAATCAATCACACGCGACAGCTGTCCGACGGCAACTAACTCACTAACTAAACTCATGAGATAATCAACTGTCCATCACTTTCGTGCGATGCACTTTCCTAGTCATCCGCTTCACACGGCAGAACATTCCAGAAAAGTCGGTGAACTCTTGAGAATGGCCACGATCCTTCCGTATGCGCCACAGCCACCTGCGGGTTGATTATACAGGACATTCCAACATCTTTGTCGACGGCTCGCGATTACTACATTGGCGTTGTGTATTCGTAACCGTAAAGTTCAGTCAAGATGGAAAAAATACGCCTAAATAAAAAATAATGGTCGAATCAATTGATTTGCATAATTCTTTCGGATGCCGCGCACTGCCCTACAAAAATAAATGTTGTCATTAATACCAAGTTCGGGTATACAGTGCGGCTTTTTATAGTCCCCCCCCCTGTTAACACCTTTGAACGATTCGACATAGAACAATGGGACAAAAACCGTTTTGAATGATATCACCGATACTACTTTTTGAAATAGAAGACATCGTGATTGCCCAATAGATGGAGCGGGGACACCGACTTTAAAATTTCAAATAGTGTAGGGGGTCGAGTGGCACATCGTCGAAAAATTTATTCAAATCTCTATTCAACCATAAATTTTTTTTTTAATTTTGTCAATTATTTTTTTTACATTATGCATTTAACATTTTGTTAAACTTGACATTGAAAAAATGTATTGAAGAAATTCGAAAAAAAATTAAATGGTTGAAAAGAGAATTGAGCTATCTTTTCAACAATGTGCCACTTTACCCCCAATACTATTTGAAATTTTCAAGTTGATGGTGCCCCCCCGCCATCTATCGAGCAATCACAATGTCTTTTATTTCAAAAAGCAGTATCGATGATATCATTCAGAATGGTTTATGTCCCATTGTTCTACGTCGAACCGTTCAAAAGTTAACAGGGGGGGGGCTATAAAAAGTCGTTCTGTATAACCGTGAAGAGTATCAAATCTAAAGGCGGCCTTCCATACCAGCTTTTTGAAGCTGGCTCCTTGCCTCTAGCCAATCAGAGTACTTCAAAACTAGCCGCCGCTTTTTCAAGGTCATGCCGCTATTTGTTGGTTCAAGTTTTACTTTCAGCGTCAAATTGTTGACCATCCTTGTTTATAAACATGTTGTTCTCTTTTTCTATAGACGAATATAACCAAAAAATTAATAAATTATGGAAGTGCCGTTTGTTTGGTGAGTTTGTGGCAACTGGTAATTAAAACAATGCAATTTTATATTAATGGGCATCCTGTAACTTCAATCTGAACACTAAGTATCAATTGACAGTTGACGTAAAAACGCCGCGTTTGTTCTGCTTTATGGAAAATGGTCATTTAGAAATAGCAGCACTTCTTTCAAAAACAGTTTACACTAAAAGCTGGTATGGAAGGCCGCCTCAATACTAGTAAATGAACCTTCCAGGCGCAGTGTAGAGTATTTGCGGCATCAAAATTTCTCGTGTCATGCATTCACCCCAGATAATTTCTTGCGAAAATAACAGATGCTGATCACAGTACAACCTCGTCAGAATGAATCCTGAAAATAGTTCGCTTGATTTACGATGTGCGAATGAACACATATGGTTTGGGTGTCACATTTAGGGCAAGACAAATCGTAAATTTCTTTGAATTACGGTGGAAATTCCTAGAGTGCTTTTCGTTGTTCAGTGGGTTGTGTTCGCATTACGAGAAGGGCAAAAATTTGATCACGATTTACATTTCAGTAATGAATGAGAGACGAACACGTTAATTGAGTTAGGAAGGAGATGGGCTGGACAAAAGTTCATTCAGGAATGTTTTGGGAGTTTGAATATTAAACAGAGAGGAAAAGACGATTGACCGAAACAATTATTGCCACCAAACAAGTAGTTTTATTGTATAATGATATTTTGCATATTTGAGAGGATTTAGGGCAATATGAAAAAATAGACCAATTGAGAGTTTGACTCATTCACACAGCAAACCCAACTAACATTATAGGAAAATTATACCAAGCGGAGGGGTAAAATGGCTTCAAGAAGTCCGAATTTATCTATTTCTGGCCAAATATTCTACCTTCAACTACTAACTAACTCCAAAATTATAATTCGAGTTATAAAAATCGTAACTGAGGCCACTGAATCTGCTTCAGAAACCATAAACTTAATAGGCGTAGTGCATAGCATGAAATTACTTGTTATGTATTTCAAATATACCTTCACAGCCTCATGGATCAATAGAGTTATTTATTAGGTTAAATTTTAACTGAAGGTAACCAGCAAAATATGTTCAAAATACTTGAACTTTCAGGGCAAAGTTTCTAGTAAATATTAACCTAATTATTACCACATGTATGTTCATATAGTGAGGAAATAAACAAGTCGGTAAACAGGTCTACTATATTACATTACCTATTTGGCACCAATTAAACTTAATTCCCAGGCAACTGCCTGGAAATTTTTGGGACTAGTTTATACCTACTCTTCCACAATGAGGACGATATTACTACAATATTTGTCTAATTAGACTAAATGTCTACAACGAAGTCAAAGTTACCAAAACTGAAATCCGCAAAGTATCTTGGTCTATTATCAGATATTGAAGCCCGATTCGATTCGAATGAGGATGTCATAATACAATTTACTCTCTTCAAATAATTTAGTGAAGAGCTGAATTTTGGAAATCTATGAAATGTCAAGCAGAAATTCGAATAGAATCAAACCATACAGGTATACCACCAACTACTATAGATTAGCTGCCAGAATGAGAATATAATCCGAACCTAAATTTCTCAAAGTCCAAGGATCAGAGCCATCATGTTCCCACTTATCTGGTACGTAGCAATATTCTGCATTGGCTCCACGTCTTTTTATGACGGCAACTATTTTAAAACACTCAGCATCCATTATTATGAATAAAAATATGAAAGCAAATAAGTGTTAACCATCGAAGGAAGCAACACAAAACAAGGTTATGTTAGGTTATGTTATGGATGGATTGACAGAATGTACAGAACATAGAGAAACCAAAAATAAAGAGAGTTGTCAATCCCGCAGTAAAAGTTGGCATCACGTTTAGACAGTGGCGACATATCTCGTAACTGGCCGAACTAAGTACAGTTGGTAACACCGATTGAGATAAGGCGGGTTTTTCAAATGTGTTACTTTTATATGATTGATATGGTATATATTTTATAAGTGATCGATTTGCCATTCTTGTATTCCATATGAATGGTTGTATCATATGAAATACAGGAATGGCAAATCGATCACTAATAAAATATATACAGTAATCGATTCGTAGAATCTGTTAGTTCGTTCGTTGTTAAAATAAAGTTTCACAAAAGTAAATCTTTATTTCATGATATCAAGAACAAAATTAAACATCTTATATAATAAGTTGAACACTATAAAAACACATTTTATTGTATCTAGGACAAGGTACAACTACAGACAAAACAATAATAAAACTCCGAAAAACAACAAAATCAAAAATATTCTTCAGTCGCTTATCATCAAATCAACCAAAATAAAAACAAATTACATTTACAACAAACCTTCAATAATTTTGTTAATTTATTAGCACAAAGGAGACCATGTACTTCGTACTTCCTCAAATGGTGATAGGAAATGAAAACTGATGGATGGAAATAAGTACCAGTTTGTGAAAAAATTTCTGCAACTGATGGATGGAAATAAGTATCAGTTTGTGAAAAGCAGCTTATATTTTACCTTGTGAAAGAATATTTCGAGGAATTTCAGCGTCAACTCGAATAACAAAACATTCCATTTTCGACGTTGGGTTCATAATTCAAGTCCATGGTATAATTTCTATAATTAATTTTTCGATGACAATTAACAGTAGAATTATTCTGAAATTATTACGTGGATTATCATTTTCTGACAAATGTCGAAATTGGAAAATTATGTCTTCAGACTCGTCAGTCGTCTGTTGATTGCGGGCAGCGCCTCCATGCGCGACTGGCCGTACCAAAAACTTGGTGGTCAAGATCGCCAATGTTTCAAACAGTCTCTTTATTTTTAATTTGTCTATGGTACAGAATTAACGCATAGATAAGCTGCCTTCAGCAAGATTCGTCTGTCGCCAGCGGTAATTTACTGCCATGACGTTTTTAATGATGCCACAAAATGAAATTCAATGAAGTTGGTCCAGTTGAAGCAAATGGGCAAAAAATTGTATTGAATAAAGTGCAAGAAATCGAAAGCAAATAGTAACAAAATATAAGATTGATGTGTTGAAACGTGGACTAATCATTGCGGCATCCTGAAACGTCGAATTAAACTTTGTGAGCAAATCATGATATCTCAATTTTTTGAGAGGTAGTCACAATTTGCAAACAAATTGAATTGGATATTTCCGGGCACGGCCTTCTGCAAAGTTAGTATTCTGAGAGTGCTTTCAAACTATATGCAGAATGCGGTAATTTCAAACTACAATTTTTGAGCCAATCACTATACACCATATAATATTTAAAATGTTATGATTGGCTATTTCTCTTCTGATAAAGATTCCCACCTTACACCGAGATAACATTATCATTAATATTATTGTGGCAAAATGTGCACTGAATTATCGCGTACTATTTTCAACTGATATTTTATGTTCAATTTCAGAATAAGAACTTTGAGTAAATATGTATAGGCTAGACAGAAATACTTGGTTTCATCATCAACAAAAAGTAGAAAATAATGTTTATTTTTACTCCGTATTAGGATTTAAAATGATCATTTTGGTGTTTCTGCTCAGAATATGGAATAATAACAATATAAATTCATTATCCACGATTCCAATCCAACCAGAGTACCTACGGAACGTCGCATGAAAAAACATCCAATAACATATTTGTATTTCATCTCGTGAAATCCCAAGATAAGGAAAATGGATATCAAAGTCAGGAATAAAGTTTACTTTCGACTTTGAACAAAGCATATGGTTCACAAAGTTAAAATTTTGGGAAAATGCAACTTTATAGGTCCCATATGGGATAGATGCCATATTTTTTTGCTTGAACTGTTTCAGCCATTGCAAAAATAATCCATAATTTTCTCGAATCGACCACATTTTAATGATATTCAAAAAATTGATGTATATGATATGTATATACATACTTCTATGAAATTAGTTTTTACTCAAATTTGATATTTCGAAGGGGCCCACTTGTTTTACATGAGTAAAATAAATTCAACATTATCACACAAAATTTTGTATCGCAAATAAAATCCGAACTAGATGTGAATGCGAAACCATCACTTGCATACATCATTCTTCGCTGTACGTTTCTTGACAGTTCTTTCTTCATGCGCCATGTTCATATCATCTTCAAAGCTTTTACGAGTAAGCATGTAGGTTTAGATACACAATCTACAGTAAACTTTTATCATCTTCTTCTAACCTTCGATTGTTTGTTTTAGTATAGTGTTTATAACCTAAAATAAGAAGAAATGACTGAAATTTTACCATAAGTCAACTAGTCTGAAGGCAAATTTACCTATCTATGCGTTCGACTTATTGGGCAAAAAGTCTTGATTGCCCAATTTTCGACTACTGAATAACTTCCATTTGTTTTCCATATTGCTAAATTTGAGGTAAATATAACGCAACATTAACCTTCGCCAATTTGGGCGCTGACCTATTCGAAGGTCGAAATGACGTAAATTTTACTTATAATTTGAGCTGTTGAAATTGGCAGGAGTTCGGTCAGTGTTTTGAAGAAAAGCAAAGATTTAAAATAGTCGACGTTTCGAAGCTTTTATTGCTTCATCTTCAGGACTCTGAAGTAAAAGTAAACATAAAACATATTGACAAAATCTTACATGTTAAAATTGAGTCATTTGAAGGTTTCAGAATAAATATAAAATCGTAGGGCAATGGTAAAAGCTAAAAGCAATATAATACAGGTACATAAAACATTGAGTTAAAGTAAGGGAACATAAACACATCAACGAGATATGAACACAATGATGAATGAAATCCTAATAACAGTGTGATGATACTTACATTTAAAAGTGGTTTTTCTTGTTAACATATGAATATAAATTCGACATAATGTATAAATACAATCACAGGTTGATACACACATGAAGTTGAACGACTGAGTTCACAATACTAAGTGAGGCCTGTCTGTCTGCCCACTCGTTGAACAAATTTGATGATGAAGTGGAGGACAGAAATTTCCTATCGAATGAGCAGTTTGGCTTTCGTCGCGCTTACTCTACCGAACTACAGGTTCTGAGGCTAGCGGAAAACACAATAACCTCCTTGAACACGAACAACAGTGCCCATATAGTACTTCTCGATATCAGTAAGGCCTTTGACAGGGTATGGCCGAAGGCCTACTCTGTAAAGTGATTGATTTTCACCTGCCTCTGAGCCTGGTGAAGTGGATAAAAGTCGACTGTCTCCTGTACTATACGCGATATATCGGGAAGCGAACATGTGAAGGTCTCCCTGTTCGCCGATGATACAGCTTTACTTTCTTCCTCAGCCAACCACTTAATGGGTGTTGTTTACTAATAGAATGCATAAAACGCCTCCAGCAGTGGTACCTGGAGTGGAAAATAAGGTTGAATCCTGATAAAACGCAGGCGATCTCGATGGGTCGCGAGAGGAACAACCCGGAGAGGGGAGTGACTATCTCTGGAAGGGAGATAGATTGGTCAAAGCAGGTCAAGTACCTGGGAGTTACTGTGGATCGTCGGCTCACCTGGAAACCACACGTAAAGATTGTTAAAAATAAAATTGCGAAGAAAATCTGCGCATTATATCCTTCGATCAATAGCAGAAGCAAACTTTCTCTCAGAAATTAAGTCACGATATACAGAGTGATGTTGAGTCCTGTCATTTTGTATGATCAGCCGCCATGGGCCAAACCTGCAGGGCTAACATTCGCGGCCTTGAACGGGCGCAAATGAAAGTCCTGCGGATGATAACGAACGCTCCGTGGTATGTGCGGAACGATCGGATACTCGAATTACCCACGAAAACCCTCTGGTGAGGGAAGCCACTGATTATAACATAGACTACCCCTCGCGCTTTAAACGTCCCAGGCACTCCCTGGAGGGATGGGCTACCTATCAACCCATATCGGGTAGTGAAAGCTGCATCCTCTAAAGAAATTATATTTTTTCAAAATTCAGATTTAAATTTTTTTCTCGGCCATTTTTGAGAACCACCATCATGGCAAGGGCTGGAGACCGGTCTTCAGTCAAAATTCTAAATTTGTGAATGGCTGTCACCCACTTATTTGAAGCCAATGGAGTAAGAGCCTTCGGGTTACGCTCGCCTTTAGTAATAGTGATAGAAGATCCTGGTCGAGTAAACAAATTATCACATGGAATGACACTTGCGGATTTTGACAAATACAGACTACTGAAACGTCATTGCTGAAGAGATTGATTCAAACAATAAATACAAAAACTGTCCTAGGTTTTTTTATTGGCAGCTGAACAAACTTTAAGGGTTGAAAATATGTTGATTTGACTAGGAGACATTGTTTAATAGAAAAACGTCTTCATTCCATTACAATTAGAGAAACACTTCCTACCTCTCATTTGTAGCAGTGAATAATTTCAAACCTTGTTACAAACCTTTCTTTGGAGGTGAACATCCCATTATAACAGGTGCTCCTTTTCAAGTGGAATGGAAGCACCGAGAGTAGCAATAAATAAAATGACGTGATGAAATAATTGGAGGTGAGAATGTTTTCCTTGCTAAATGTCACTTCACAACGCACTCTGATGTGACAAAATATCTGGTAAATATCGTAAATTGGCAATCCCAGTTCCTGTTCAAAATAATAAGAGCAGTCAAGATAGGATAGGGTTAAATCGTCCGGAAGAAAAGTAAATGTCACCCTGTGACCTTTTGTTGGATGCTCGGTCTTGGTCAATGAGATGTGAAATGGAGTCATTTTTGTTCGAAATGCCTTTTATCTATACGGTGCTTTTCAAGTGCGAGCTCTCTCAGTTTCATATTTGCTCTGATGAGAACAGATCCGTATCCTTGGGAATTCACCATGTGGACCTTAAAAAGAAACATAAATAGGTGATTTGTTGAAAATATGAACAGGATGTTCATAAAATCAGATGTGGAATCATCTGCGACTGAAACTCTTGTGGGGTATTCATGTTGAAAAGGGAAACATTCTCGATTGAATATTGAATAGAAATATTTTTCTGTGAATTGAAAAATCCACGATAAAAATGAAGTTATTTTTGTAAATGTCTTACAGAAAACAACTACTTCCCTGGCTAAAGCCACGCTGGACATTGAACTACATCTGATAGATATTCTGAAAATACCCAAACTCAAAAGAAAAAATCTGAAATTGAAAATTTGCATTTTCATTCAGATAGTTATTTCATTTTCAGTTCCAGACTTAATTAAGAACTCATAAAGATGAATGTTTTCTGTTAGACATTTACAAAAAATTACTTCATTTTTATAGTGGATTTTTCAATTCACAGAAATTCAATATTCAATTGAGAATGTTTCCCTTTTCAACATAAATAGGTGATATCGTACTTTTTGTTTTTGAAGTTTTCCATAACTCCAATATTCTTTTTCCGAAAAAAAAACAATTAGTTGCCAGTTAGCGTAGTGCAGTGAAAATGAAGGTTCTGCACGATAATCTACTTGGTTCAGCTTTTCTTCGCTAGATAGCACTGAGTGTTGATAATAATGATAATGAAAAAGATCGCGTACACGCGATCTGAACCTCGATTTATAAGTATATCGTAAGGGGAACCAGCAAAAGACAAAGACAATAATGTTCAAAACTAATTCTCGTGCACATCGCGTACTGTTTTCTGATTGGTTGCTAATTAAGATCTTTCATTCACCAGCCAATCGGAAAACACTAGTAGAATCTGACAAATTTTAGTTCGTAGACAGCTTTGTAAACCGTGCGTGCGAAAATCTTGCCTGAAAACAGTGTTCAGTTCACGTGTTGCTCTACAACTACTACTACAATGGTCGCGATATTTTAAAAACGAAATTAATTTGCAAATGTTTCCTTTTTCAATATTGTAAGTGACTTTGTGATAATTATGATAGGTACCCCAAAGCAGAGTATGAAATCAACTAGTTCTGACTTCATCTACCAGTTTGGATATAACAAGGTTAGTTGTTTTCTTCACTTTGAAATTGTAGATATTCAATTCTCAGGCAGCCTGCAATGAAAATATAATATTTCTGTACATTTACCATCAGTTCAACATTCTACGTTATTTATATGTCGAGTTAGATGCTTATGGCATTCGGCAACTGCCAAAGTTTTCTTCTATAATTAGGCGGGAGGCCCTACCCTCGAATCAAAGAACAAAACATGTTTTCAATTATTTTTGTTCGGATTTTTACCACAGTAATTCGTTATGAAATGGCATTATACACTCGTCATTCACGGGTGTGCAAATGTAGTTGTTTTTCGCTTGCGGTTTACCATTTATTTCAAATTATATTGAATTTTCGTGAAGTCCCTTGTTTCTAATATTACACTTCACCTGTTTGGCTCTCTTTTTTTATGTATACGCCTTGTCGGGCATGCAGCTACTCCTCTCGAGATAGGTGCATAGGTATGGAGTGATTCTTTCTGTCACTAGGTACCGCCAGTTAATTGTTAGTTTTTCTCACGTACCTACAGGTGATTAAGCTTGATGATGTTTTCATTTGTGTTGGGTCTCGCTTCGGCCAGAGGTCTTCGGATCTCTGACTGGTGAGTCCTCCGTACTGATGAGGGCCAAAAGCCTGAGACCGGTATACGGATTGCTAGGCGGACCTGATATAAATTAAACATAATCAAGTTTATCAGAAAGAAACATTTGCAATCAATTTCCATTGTCAATGGAAGTTTGCATAGATTTTCAGATGGACAACATTCAATGTTCTGCGTGGTATTTGTCAGGGAGGTAGTAGTTTTTCGCTTGTGGTCTACTTATTTCAATTTATATTGAATTTTTGTGAAGTTCCCTGTTTCTAATATCACACTTCGCATGTTTGGCTCTCTTGTATGACATATATATATATATATATATATATATATATATATATATATATATATATAATATACCGAAAGAAGAGATTTGTTTCGATTCCAAGAAAGCCACCATCCGCCTACAGCTGTTTCATGGTTTCCCAATCATCAGGAGGGCGTGTGGTCTTTCTCAAAATCGTACCAATTCTCTCAGAGTTCTAATACCTACCGGCAAGTATGAAAATGTGAAATGCACAAAATTATAGAGGTGACACCTATAATTTGTGGGGTGAAGCTTAGACCTGATGAAGTGGAATTTTAATGACACGAAATTTCGTGCACATTAATAGGTCACCAACAGATGTCAGTATAGGCCAATCCACGACACCAAAAGTCATACTCCTCGTGCGTTCCGGATAACACAAAACAAATAACGAAAGAAGAGAGATTTGTTACGATTCCAAGAAAGCCACCAGTCGCCTACAGCTATTTCATGGTTTCCCAATCATCAGGACGGCTCTTTCTCAAAATCGTACCAAAATCTTTCTCAAAATCGTACCAATTCTCTCAGAGTTCTAATACCTACCGGCAAGTATGAAAATGTGAAATATACAAAATTATAGAGGTGACACCTATAATTTGTGGTGTGAAGATTAGACCTAATGACGTGGAATTTATTGACACGAAATTTCGTGCACATTAATAGGTCACTAACATATGTCGGTATAGGCCTATCCACGACACCAAAAGTTGTACGCCTAATGCGTTCAGAGTAACGCAAAACAAATCATAACGAAGGAAAGTGAGATTTGTTACGATTCCAAGAAAGCCACCATCCGCCTACAGCTGTTTCATGGTTTCCCAATATATATATATATATATATATATATATATATATATATATATATTGTTAAGATGCGTTGATTGCGGTCGTTTTTATTTTATTTTATATTTGTTTATTTACTTTCCACAACCAGACATGATAACAAAAAATATATATTTTTGTTGTTTAACAATTTTTTGTTACTTTGTTTTTTCTAATATTTTTACTTTTTTTAAAATCTATAAACTAGTTCCCCTTTGAATTTAATTTAATATATATATTGACAAATGAATACCCATATAAATATTTAATATCTCCGGTTATGCATTTTTCCTTATTTCCATCTACTCTCTTACATTATTTCCTTCACCTCAGCTAACTCAATCGGTACGCCTATGGAATCTCAGAAGTCGGTTCTACTGTGGAGCCCTCTAGTAGTTCTTGATGTAAATTTCAGAAAATGGCAATTCTTTGTTGTTCAAACATTGAAAATAAAGCAGAAATTCATCAAAATAATAATTTCCTTTATTCAAGAAAACTTACTACTGCCTATTCTGCGATAAATAACCTAATTAGTGCTTCATAGCAAATATATACAGGAAATGTGCAGTTATGTGATACTGAAAGTGAAATTTAACCTAGTTTTATAGGTTATGTGGTCAATATATTAATTCATGCAGAGTTCTATCAAAAATTGTTCTTTAAAAGTTTTATTTTAATTGCTCTGCAGTAACTTTTTTTGGTTCAGAAAAATACCTGTGACTTCTTGTAATGAGAATGTTCAGTGTTTCGGATTTCTCCCGTTCTTGGAAACTGCAGCCCCTTTTGTCGACTGTGACTTGGCCTCGTACTGGTAAGTCTCCAATGAAAAAGGTAAGGTCAACTCTGCATCTGGGATCTTCTATCTGCTATTGTTCTTTTATAGTATTTCCATAATGTCTTGGCAAATAACTGTTTTTCTAATACACTGATTGATTTTTAAAATTTTAAATTTTTCTCATTCGGTTCTTCCAAAATTCATCTTTTTGTTCCACTCACTTAGCTTGTTGATTTCTCTCCCTTGATACCAACAACATTTGTTTTCTTCTCGAATTTTCTATTTTCACGCACCTTTTTGTGCACTTTTCATTATTTCTCAATTATTTGACAGTTTTTATTTACGAAACATTTCTAACTACCTTAATATACAATACATGTAAAAATCATTCTTTTGACGTTTCTGCTTTTCATATTTTCAAAATTCCTAACTTTGCATCAATATCTTCCCTGGCATCTCATTGGCTATTGTGTTCAGATCCAATTTCATATACAGAATGTACGAACTTTTAATGTTTTGTTATCTGCTTGTGCTCAAAAATATATTAGTAAATTTTGATTTCTATAAATTTTTAAATTATGCCAATTGCTTGTTATGTTGAAAACATATTTATATCAAACATAGGTATCGATTAATATTATATAAGGTTTCAGAAAAACTGTGAAACAACATAGCACAGACTACCAAATACGAACATTTTATTATTTATGGGTTTTTTTTATTTATAATTTCCATTTCAACTCTTTAAACATTTAACGTACTTCTAAACTTCTATATTCAACATGAAATAGGTTTAGAAAATAACTAAAAAACTAGTTCGGACTATAAATGAAAGGTGATAGGTTACTATAAACACAAATATATATAGTATTTCTAATCCCAATTGGACCGACATAAAAAGTTTCGAGAAGGAATTCTCTTCCACACGACATAACTTTTTTATGATTGTACCAGGAACGCTTTGAGACTAAAAACACTGGTAGTATATAAATTTCCCATTTGCCGGGCATTTTTATTGCCGTTCCAATTGGGATTAGAATAACTATAGGAACACAGTGAATAGACGTATACTAATATAACATAATCAAATAATTACATGATTTGTTTCTATTTGTCTATTTATTTCTGCTCGGTGTGTGTCTTTAACAATTGATTTAATTTTTCTCTTGCACTTATTGAGGATTAATTCTCATCTTCATTTTTCAGGTAGGAGACTGTATAGTTTTGGTCCTAAATATGCATAATTTTTCTGGACAACATTTTTCAGTTTGGTGACTTGGTCTGTAATTTTAAAAAGATCATGAGATTCTCAAAAGAAAGTACATAAATTCTTAATATGCCCTATCAGGTCAGATAATACATTAGTATTATTCTCCGAATGTTACCGAGACTTCTACTTTGTTTTGGAAATTCTGATTATGATTTCAGTACTATAACGTTCATTATGGTTCAGATGG
Organism: Gonioctena quinquepunctata; assembly: GCA_018342105.1. Classification (NCBI taxonomy): domain Eukaryota; kingdom Metazoa; phylum Arthropoda; class Insecta; order Coleoptera; family Chrysomelidae; genus Gonioctena; species Gonioctena quinquepunctata. Next base: position 60,010 of record JAFIRS010003051.1, on the reverse strand, counting down.
CTGTTTGATAATATTTTGGAGAGTTTTGCTTTCATTGCTAGTCTTCAATTTTGTTCATAAAATGATTATTTTTCTCCTTGCGTATCTCATTTTCAACAGTATTCTTTATTTTCATGTTTTCTCAGATAATTCATTTGCTTGATTTTTTTCTTCAATGGGGTAGGAAAGACAATTTTGTTATATTGTTGTTAAGATAGATAGTCATAGATTATCTCCCTCATAACATTGCATTACACGATTAACGATTCTGGAAAACAAAAGATTGATGCCCGATTGTCGAAGTAAAGTAACCCACTCGAGTTGTTGGTGGCATTGTTTTCCTTCGCGTTTCTTCCGCCGCTCCTTTCATTGTAGCGCATCAAAAACCGTTTTATGATTGGCACCGAAATAAAAAAATACAACAATAAAAATAAATAAGACAATTCGATCTGTACGCCCGTCGAAAGGCGTTAATGGCGTTATTTTTAGCTGACGTGACGCTTCCGAAGTTTGAGCCCAATATATCTTGAGTTCGACGTTAATTTAAGTCGGCTTTTATCCAATTTCCTGAAAGGCAGTTTCAGGACACGCCTTGTTGTACTTCGTGGTCTAATTATTCAAACAGAGTTTTAATAGCCAAAGTTATAAGAAAGAACTATCTACCGAGACGTTTAAAAGTTTACTTTGATTTTCATTTAAACTACCGTTTTTTCGAATTACGGAAAACAAATAAAATAGCACTACAATAAAAATGTATATAAGACGGATAGAGGTGGATGTTTTGCTGTACCCATTTTTTGTGGAGTTGTTGACAATTGCTCGAAAGTCAAAATTAAATTGAACATTCATCGAAATAAGAACTTCCTTTTGCTAGAAACTTACACAATTACATGATTTCTGTTGATTTTTTCCGGGGCATCTGACTGTCCAACAACAAAAATCAAGTAGGTACATGTCTGTGAAATTGTAACTGATAACAGTTTCGGAATATTTGAAATGTATCACATATATTCCATCAGTATTATTCCCTCAGTAGACATACATAGCTTACGTAAGTGTTTAATTATGACGCGGAAAACTAAGCTGAACCGTTGATGGAAAAGGCAATACTTGTTACAGGCAGCGATCTGCTAGGAAAGGTGTTCGTATTATCATTATAATAGAAAAAAAACATGGATTTGAACCGAAACGAAACATCTATATATTGATTAGTATTCAATGGAGTGTGTTTTTTTTAATCGGAACTGGAGATTTGAAATCGGTGGTCATGTCGCCCATAATGAGATTCTTTTATGGGTTACTATCGTAGAGATAGGAATTTACAGAGTAATCGAGAAAACACTTTCACAAGATCGTATCTGCCATTTTCATTAAAAAAAAAACAGCAAATGTAAACCTGAATGAGAAATAATATTTCAAATGTTTTTTTACCAGATGGGATGATAAGTATTTTCATATAGATAGATTGTTAACCATTGTTGATATATAGATAGGTTATAATTCAATGTGGAAAATTAAAGTTAAAGGAACCGTTTGAATGAGTTTTTGCACGAACTTAAAACATTTTCTTGATGCGCGCATTGGAACATTTACTTTCCTCAGCAGCATCACTAGAAGGGGTCGTTTCGAAATGATTGATCAGAACTTTTTCTGTGCGATAGTGATATTTGGGATAGAAGCGACACGATAGAGGAAGTAGAAGCATTCAAACTGAAATCACAAAAGGCGGCTAGATTGGATGCAATTTCAGATTGGTAAATGAGTTTGAGAAAAACAGTGGTGTATCGGAAAATCAACACGGCTTCACTGGGTGGTAGGAAAGGAATAATTATATGAGCATTTTATAAGAAATGGTGTACTTCTTGTGGATGTCGAGAATGCTTCAATACAGCCAAATGGGGTATAATAATGAAAAAGGCTTAGAAACATTGGAAGCAGGTACTGTTACCTTTGTGGAAGAACCATTGATGAAAGTAATGTCAAACATAGGAATCGATTCTTTCCAGCAATACATTTCAAAATTGGAAACACATGCGAAATAATTTTCAAACACACCTTTGTTAAAATGGAATGTGTTCTAGAACGCAGAAACACTTTTCGGCGATAAGATTTATCATCCCATTATTCAATTTAAACTAATTCTTCGAATGGCATAATTCAATTGTTTTGAAAATGACCTTGAGATCTGAACATGCAAGGAGTTGAGCTTCGAGCTTGTAGCATCACGCAATTGTGTTACATAGTTAGCCCAGTCAAATTATGTCTAATTTATATATCAGTAAATAATAGAATTTCAAAAAGTGAATTTTTCGTGTTTACTAATTTTTCCACGTATTTCTCTTCTCCTTAGAAATAAATTGTGTGAACACCGTCATCGCCCTCATCAACATAAAATCACTTAGTACCGAAATTTTGTAGAAATATTTCAGAATATTAGATGTAACAAAATTTTCAGAGTCAAGTTTATCGAGTTATTTCACCAGTCGCTCTCAATTTGTTGAGATCGATTTCCAAGTTCCAGAGTATTACCGCGGGAATTTGGAGTCCCCCAGGAATCAACCCTAGGGCCATTACTCATGTCAATTTATCTGATTTCAGTAAATACATTGGCGATTGTTAAGCTCACCAGTACGTTGATGATACTATATTTTAGTTTTTTCATCACTGATAGGCAGCCGCCTTCTTATCGAATAAATTATTTTTTGTTGAATTCATTTGATATTTCTACTTCCCGTAACCTCAAATTGAATGCACATGAATCTGATGTTATACTGTTTGGTCCGAAATGTAAGGCCCGCTACTCACTATACGTTAATGCGTCGATTTGATGCTTCAAAGCACAAATCTTTGCATAGTGTGGATGATGCGACACAAATACCCAATAATTCTTAGTAGTTTAATTAGAAATACAAGATGGAGTGGACAGACGAACTCGTATCAAAAATATTCAAAGTCATTCGTGTTTATGGAATCCTCGTGATAGTAATAAGAAAAACAGAAATAAAGTCCATGATGCCTTTCAAGCAATAGCTACAGCTATGGGCATTGATATAAACGAAATTAAGAAAAAGAACGATGTTTCAAACGTACCGAAACTATAGAAAAAAATATAGGTCCATGCACTCCCATTATAACCTATCCTCATTTATTTTTCAAAGTTTTAAAATAATCCTTCCTAAAAAGGTGAAGTGCAAGGTGCTCTTATTGCATAGGCGAATTCAATTAGTAACGTGATTAGAATTTCCAAAAATTTATATTTTCTAGAAAATGAAGTTGGTTTCTTAAAATTGAAAGTTGGACGCCATCTACAGTCAAAAATACTTTACCCAACTTATTCTCCATCAATTTCTGTAGATAGACTCACTGTATAAGAAACATACTCCAAATCATACAATAAAACTCTGAACCTTTGAAATTACACTTTAATTCCTGGTTCGTAATAAATAAATACATTTATAGAATTCATATGAATATAAATAATAATTTTGCCACTTTCAAAACCAGTGCAGAATACTGTTTTGACTAATGCAAACGGGTACCCAAATAAATTTCAATAGCAAATATGGTTTTTCATGTTTGATTACTTGATAAAATGCATGTAACTTACATGTTTCCGTTGTTACTGACCGTTCGTATGACATCTTCCTTGGTATCCCAATCCCATTAACCAATATTTGGTTAGATCCAATAGTTGATGATCCAGGCTTCCAAGACCTCCTATGGTTAACTTAATTCCGCCAGTCTAACTTGTTGATTAATAAGTAGTTTTCATTCAGCAACTTCTAGTGGTCTCATTAATTTTTTGTATAAAGAGTTAACTAGTGATGTTCATTACTGTGTATTGATTGATTTCATATCTGGATTAAAATCCAATTGAAGTTAAAGATCGGTTTACGAAATCTGATCAATAAAATCTGATCAATGGAATCTGATCAACAATCTGTGATTAATGACAAACAAAAGATAAATATCGTTGTAAAACATGAGAACCTACTTTTATATTTAATTATTTTTGGTTCAAAGTTTACCAAAAACAAATTTCTTGAATTCTTTAGAAATTAGGAAGTTATATTCACCTCTTAGCAAAGCTGTCCTCCTATTTTGTATAGGGATGGTATCCAACTTCCTCCTTTCCCAACAAATATAAATTCTTCACTTTTCAAATTTTTTATTATTTCCTGTTGAGATTTAGATGTGTTCCGAAAACCGATCTACAGAACTCATCCTAATCATAAAACAATACATATCTTTGTTGAAAGCGTTTATTCTTAAGTGTCACTTCTGTTTTGCTATTCTGTAACGTGGTTAGATTAGACAGAAAGTGTCTATTCTGTTTTGTTATTCTGTAACGTGGACAGATGACAGATATGACATTTCTAAATTCTAAATAACTGAAAGTTTGATTTGAATGTTTTTCGTCAGATAGTTATGAATGTGCCCAAATATATTCAAATAATATCCTGAGGTGGAGAATCAGAGCATGCGTCGAGCTGTGGAAATAAAAATATTATTTATGGCATTGTCATAACCTGTAACCTCACCAGTGAGATGCTACCAGATTTAAAAGTGATCTTAACGTAATAGCACAAAAAAAATATTTTGAAATAACATGAAATAATACTCGTTCTAGCATTGAAAAGACATACTTGGAAACAAATTTGGTTCTATGTGCATTCATAGATACAGAGGGTGCTTTCGATAACACCTCACATGACTCCATCATCAGATCACTAGAGGAAAGGAATATAAACCTCTAACTGATCAGATGGATACATGGAATGCTGAAAAGCAGAATCATTGTAGCTGCCCCCGGAGGAAATCTGATAGTGAAGCTACATGAACCTAGAATGAATCTAGAACCTAGTAAAGCAGTGCTGGTTCCATTACAAAGAAGCGGAAGTACGAACCGAAAGCCCCAACCCTAAATGGAACTCAGCTAACTTTTTCTAAGGTAATCAAATAATCGACCAAAGACTAACACGGAACAGTCATTATCAATAACATTATTTCCAAGGCTGCAGCGGCAACCTGGACGTGCCGCAGAGTTTTTGGCAAGACATGGGGTTTGAAGCCGAAAATGATAAAATGGTTATATTAAACTATTATCAAACCCATGGTCACCTATGCCTTATTAGTATGGTGGCCAAAAACCCAACAGTACTCGGCACAAATCAAGCTGCAGAAAGTGCAGCGGTTAGCCTATCTGGGAATCACAGGGGCAATATTCACGTACCCCACTGCAGCATAAGGGGTAATGATGAACCTTCCGCCATTGCACTTGGGTCTGATGTAGGAAGCGGCAAAGGGTGCCTTCAGACTGCACCGGGCATCAAACTTGAAAGAAAATCTGATTGGACATCTGAAGATTCTGGAAAATATTCCGCTAGAATCAAGGTACAAGCCATTAGATACCAGGTAGGCACAACTTTGAAATGATTTATGAAGTGGTTATAAACAACCACCATACATTCACATCGAACGGGCAGCTAGAAGGGAATGCATCAGTATGGTATACTGAGGGCTGGAGTGGGAGTAACGGGTCCTAGTTTTAGGCTCTCAGAACCCCTAGGTAAAGCCCCAACAATTTTCGAAGCAGAAACCCATGCTATAGACATTTGCGCTTGAGATTGCTTCGAAAGAGGCTCCAGGGGGGCAAAGATACATAACCTATCAGACAGCCAAGCAGTACTAACAGCTCTAAAGTCAAACAATTGTGAGTCTAGACTGACTTGGGAGTACACACTCTCCCGAATACAACTGGCTACGAACAATCTGGTTACTCTGATGTGGGTGCCAGATCACAAGGGAATCAAAGGCAATGAGGACGTGGACAGCCTTGCCAAGGAAGGAGCAAACACTCAATTTTCTGGTCCAGAACTCATCTGTGGTCTCTCCAAAGCCCATATCAAGGAAGAGTTTCGGCGCTGGGAAGCTGACCAAATTGAAACCCACTGGAATATGGTTGCAGGGCAAAGAAAAGCAAAAAGGCTTCTGCAAACAGCTTCTCGAGTTGGACAAGAAATACTTGAAACTGCTCACCGGCCATTGTCCTCTGAGGTACCACCTAAAAAATATTGATAGATCAGACAGTGAACTGTGCCGTTACTACGAGAACTTCGCTGAAACTGCAGAACGCCTTCTTTGCGACTGCCAAGCTCTGTTTTGCAAAAGGCTTGAGTTTCGCGAAGGGGTTTCATTAATGCCCTCCGAAATCAGGAACTTAGCTCCCAGGAAACTGATACACTTCGCAAGGAGTCTCGTAATCCCAGGTCTTGAATAGATGAAGGGTAATGTACAAAAGACTTTATAGGTCGAGGTACGGAGAGGCTGAAGAGCCATATCGACCCCCTACAATCTACCTATGCTAAACGACTGCCAGCTTCATCACTTGTCGCGTCATTATTGATTATGGTAAATATTTAGTTACATCACACATGCACTCCGAATATGGGGAAAACACTTTTCTTACGTGTTTTTGCCTCCTGAACACGAATCCGGAAGAAAAACGCGGCGGACTCATACCGTTTCAGAGTTATATAGGTTTTTCAACTGAAACTAACCTCAATTTCAAGCACCGTTTTCTCGCACAAAAATCACTCAAAATGCCTCCTTCTTTATACCAGCATAAACAATACACCCTTAATCACTCATTTTCGGCACAACTTTGCACAAAATATCGACGTTTTTATCGAAAAAATCATATTTCTTACACTGTTGCATATGAACAATTCAGGCAGAGTTACTAAACTTCTCCTGTCATATGAACGAAAATTGTTCATATGCAACAGTGTAAGAAATATGATTTTTTCGATAAAAACGTCGATATTTTGTGCAAAGTTATGCCGAAAATGAGTGATTAAGGGTGTATTGTTTATGCTGGTATAAAGAAGGAGGCATTTTGAGTGATTTTTGTGCGAGAAAACGGTGCTTGAAATTGAGTTAGTTTCAGTTGAAAACCTATATAACTCTGAAACTATGAGTCCGCGCGTTTTCTTCGATTCGTGTTCAGGAGGCAAAACCTGAAGTTTTCCCCATATTCGGAGTGCATGTGTGATGTAACTAAATATTTACCTTGATTATTATATACGTCTTCTCTTTGGCGATGCTTTCATTACTTAAGATTGATCATTGATGAGGGCACCAAGCATGTCTGTCTGACTAGCCTACTGGACTTGTCGGATCAAAATTAGGTAATCGCTATTTGAATTGAAGTTTTGTTCACTGAAAACGATCTAGTAATTGCGAGACTGAATAAAATATTTCCTCTTATTTCCTATCTCCTAGAAACAGACACCAATAAAATATCGTATTAGAGAAAGAGAGAGTGAGAGAGAGAGAGAGAGATATATAACCTTCTTATTGACAAAACATGTTACAAAAAATTAAATATACGCGTCGACTAGAGACCCTCCTCCTTTTTGGTTTCGTCGGTTAAAAAATGAAAAATGTTCAAGGGTAATTTTTCAAATATACATAGGGATTTTCAATAAAAGAAGAACAATCCGTTAACATATAAACATATGTTAGATATAAAATAATAGGTACGGGGATTAAAAACACATGTAAAATAAAATCATAGCAGAGTTTCACTGTAAAATTCCTCAAGATAATAGTATATGCTTTTTACACGCTTTATATTAGCTTCACTTGTATGTTTGTTTGTTTGTAACCGACTCCTTTGGGCGCGATTTTGACCCACTTTAAACGGTCAGATTTCATTCAAACTTTGTAGATTTATCGAGGACCGATGACAATACACTAATTTAATAACATTATTCCATTTTTTATTTGCAAAAAAATAATAGTTTAAAAAAACAAAAAAAACACGTTTTTATAGAAAACCAAACTAAAAAAATAGAAAATAAGAAAAAAAATTATTATATTTAAAAAAAAGCGTGGGGTGCATGGTGACGAAAAACTGACCTGGCAAGAACACTGTGAATTTCTATGTAGTAGATTATCGAGCCTTACCTTCTTACTACGAAGTCTTCCGAAAAACGTGAACCTGAGTACTCTACTTACAGCCTTTTACGGCCTCATTCAGTCCACCATATCCTATGCTATATTAGTATGGGGACACTCAAGCCAATGCTCTCATATCTTCAGTATGCAGAGAAGAGCATTGAGAGTTGTTTCTGGTTTGAAATACGGAGACGACTGTAGGGACAAATTCAAACAACATAAAGTATTAACGTTACCCTATACATATTACAATGTCTATTATACATAAAAGAAAACTTACATGAATACACAAACCACTCCCAAATTCATGACTACCCTACACGAAATCGTCAAAACATCCAAGCCAATTATTTGAGACTGTCAAAAACACGCGATGGAATCTCCTATTGGGCACCCAAGCTATACAACGCCCTGCCTGCGGATGCCAAGGAACTAGAACTCCACAACTTCAAAATAAAACTTAAACCTTTTTTACTACAACATGCCTTCTATGATGTCAATGAGTTTTTCAATGGTACTCTTACTTTTCAGAAAAACTCAATTATACAAATTTTGACTTGATTACAATGCCTATCAGACCTTTAATGTGCGATTTTATCTCTTTTTCTGAGCTTTACTGTACCTATATTTTATCTTTATTTTTTATTTTTGCAATTGATGTAGTATGTACAACTTCAAATGACTTGTGTAAACACTCTTGTGTCCTAGGACCAATGAAGAATTGATTGATTGAATTGATTGATATCGCTTTTGGCCAACAATTACCTGTGATCTGAGACATTTCTTACTTCACTGCCCTAGGTGTGTAATGTAGTATATAATTATTGATACCATGCACCCCTCGCTTTTTTTAAATAAAATAAATGTTTTTCTTATTTTTTATTTTTTTAGTTTGGTTTTCTATAAAAGCGTGTTTTTTAGTTTTTTTAAACTATTATTTATTTGAGTAGAGCTTCTTTCATAATTTTTCTAAATGTGTTATACATTTTTTCATTTTCGATTTCGCAGGGTACATGATTACACAGGGTGTAATCTAACCTCTTGCACACCCGTGAATGACGAGTGTATAATGCTATTTTATAACGAATTAAAAATCTGAAAAAAAAATTTAAAAATGTTTTTTTCTTTGTAAAATTCGACAAAATTTTGGGGTAGCACCCTCCGCCTAATTTCAGGTGAATTACTCAGAGGAAAACTTTGGCAATTGCCGAATGCAATAAACATTAGAAACATAGGATGTTGAACTGATTGTTTGGTAAATGTATACATTGCAGGCTGCCTGAGATATATATTCAATTCCAAAGTGAAGAAAACAACTAACCTTGTTATATCCAAACAGGTGATAAAGTCAGAACTAATTGTTTCCATAGTCTGATTTGAGGCACTTATCATAATTGTAAGAAACAAACGACAAAAACAGAATTGAAAAGGGAAACATTCGCAATTGAAAATTGTTTTGAAAAATAATATCACGACCATTTTAGTGATTCAGACATACAGTTGGCAAGCAAGATTCTCGCATGCACGGTTTACAAAGCTGTCTACGAACGAAAGTATGTTATATTTCATTGGTATTTTTTGATTGGCTGGTGAATGAAATATCCTAATTAGAAACCAATCAGAAAACAGTACACGATGTGCAGGAGAATTAATTTGAACATTATTGTCTTTGTCTTTTGCTGGCTCTCAAAACTAAACAGCGAGCTCCGTGCGTATTTTGTAGAGAAGACAGGATGAATAACTCGTCGCATTTATGAATAAATTTGAATTCAGGTTGGATTCTGGAGTCGCCAATCACTGTGCGGACGTTTTCATACTAGAAATATTAATATAATATAAATTATTTTTTGATAGAATGACAAATTTTTATAAGATGAACAACAATGTTCAAATTAATTTTCGTGCACGTCACGTACTGTTTTCTAATTAGTTGTTAATTAATATCTTTCATTCACCAGCCAATCAGAAAAAATTTGAATCTAACAAACTTTCGTTCGTAGACAGCTTTGTAAACCGTGCATGCGAGAATCTTGCTTGGCAACAGTGTTCAGTTCACGTGTTCTGAATCACTACAAAGGTTACGAAATTATTTTCAAAACAATATTCAATTGCGAATGTTTTTTCCTTTTAAATATTGTTTGTGTCGTTTGTGTCTTACAAGTGACTGTGATAATTATAATAAGTGCCTCAAAAAGAGTATGAAGTCAACTAGTTCTAACTTCATCACCAGTTAGACTAACAACTTTATTCAGAATTAAAAAATACAAAAGCAAAGTTTTAAATATAAAATAATATCAAGATGAAAATCTTGATTGAAGCCCGGGACTCGGAGTGATGGCGCATTTGCTGTTTCAGTTGGATTAAAACCCGCAAAAATCCACAACACCATCAGAAATCAGATCAACTTTCTCATAGAAAAGGACACATGCTGAGAGAATCAATCTTGGAAAATACACGGCAGTCATCGAAGAGGTGCCAACAATTAGAATAAAAAATTAACTTGATTCGTCCAAGTCTGAAGTAGAAAAGGCTCGTCTGAGATCTGTTAGTATTAAAGAATCCGGAGCTTGGCTGAATGCTGTGGCTTCTCTCGGAACCCTTTTAGACGACGAGTCTTTCAGAATATCAATTGGACTGCGACTGGGTTCAGATATTTGTATTCCTCATAAATGTATATGTGGTAGTGAAGTGAATCGAAAAGGAACTCATGGTTTGAGCTGTCATAGAAGTGCAGGTCGTTTATCCAGACATTATCAAGTCAATGATATCATTAAACGTTCTATGGTATCTGCAGGTATGTGTTAGAACCTCTTGGAACTAGCCGAGATGATGGTAAACGTCCTGATGGTATGACGCTGATACCTTGGAAATGTGGCAAACCTTTGGTGTGGGACTTCACTTGTGCTGACACAGTTGCAGCGTCTCATTTAGCAAATACTTCCGAATCCGCAGGTGCTGCAGCAATATCCAGCGAGAAATTGAAAAGAAAGAAATATCAAAATCTTGGAAATAATTATATTTTTCATCCAATAGCTGTCGAAACTTTTGGTGTCTTTGGCCCTGAATCTCTGTCTTTTATTCATGAAATTGGAAGGAGAGTGGGCCGCGCTACAAAAGATAAACGTTCAACGTCATTTTTTATACAAAGAATTAGTATAGCAATTCAAAGGGGCAATGCTTCTTCTGAAATGGGTACAATTCCTCCATCGCATCCACTGGATGAATTATTTTATCGTCCCAATTTTCCTACGAGATACATATCAGTTATCAAAGATAATCACTCAGTACTTTCCAAAAAATCAATATCAGTTTCTCTATCACCTTCTTTGAATAACAGGAACAATGAACCTATGGATTCTTCGTTAAACATGAGTGAGCATGCCATACCAACTCAGTACTTTCCAAAAAATCAATATCAGTTTCTCTATCACCTTCTTTGAATTACAGGAACAATAAACCTATAGATAGATTCTTCGTTAAACATGAGTGAGCATGCCATACCAACGAGAGACTCAATTTCAACATTTGGCCTAAGAGGATTGAAGAATGCAGGAAATACCTGTTTTATGAATAGCATGATCCAGTGTCTCTCGAACACCAAGGTTTTGTTGAATTTTTCAAGAATGGTTTTTGTATGGAGGATTTAAATACTACTACATCAAGAATGAAAGGAAATTTAGTGAAATCTTTTTTATCTTTGATGGAAAATATCTGGAGTCCTGGTGGATACTTCACATTTCGTCCGTCTATTCAGAAATTTTGCTCCTTCCTTCGATCATAACTTCCCAGCAGATTCGGAAGAATTTCTAAGATACCTTCTGGTAGGTTTACATGAAGATTTAAACAAGGCGAGTGCAGAGATTCATCCATCACCAAACGATTTTGTTATCACGAATGATAATCAGAAAGCTTCCATTTCTTGGACAAGATATCTGTCTACTCATAATTATTCCAAAATTGTGGATACATTTGCCGGTCAGCTGAAGTCTATATTGAGATGTACTTTTTGTAAGTACTGCTCCGTTACTCTTGAACCTTTCTGGGTACTTTCAGTCCCTTTTCCAGACTTGCCAAACGAAGTCGTGAATTTAACACAATGTATTGAACTGTTGACAGAAGAGGAGACTTTGACTAACGATGCGAGCCCATACTGTTCAACTTGTGGAATGAAAAGGGAATTCAAAAAGATGATTCGTATACAAACATTTCCAAAAATTTTAGTTATACATTTGAAACGTGTTTCTTCGACTGATGGCAGTAAATTGGACAATGTGGTTAATTTTCCCATACAAAATTTGAATTTGGACCAATATTCTGCTCAGGATGGAATGGATACTCTCTATAATATCTACGCCATATCTAATCATAGCGGCAGCATTTCCAATGGACACTATACTCCATATTGCACCAGTTTGGATATAACAAGGTTAGCTGTTTTCTTCACTTTGAAATAGAATATCTATCTCGGGCACCCTGCAAAGTGTACATTTACCACACAATCAGTTCAATATTCTACATTATTCAAATGTCGAGTTGAATGTGTATTGCATTCGGTAATTGCCAAAGTTTTCTTCTGAGTAGGTCATTTGAAATTAGGTAGGCGGTGCTACCCAAAATTTTGTCGAATTTTACAAAGAACAAAACATGTTTTCAATTTTTTTTAATTTTTTTCCACTATAATTCGTTGTAAAATGGCACTATACACTCGTCATTTACGGGTGTGCCAGAGGTTAGATTACACCTTGTGTATCTTTTTGTTTTCAGAGACCAGAGAATCCTTTGCCGATATTTGCCTTGTTACATATTTCATTTTGTTTGCTTGGTTTTTGGGAATCAACTGTATTATGTTTTTTGTGTATAAGACATACAGTTTCTAGAATTCCCTTGCTGATGAATAATGGGCAGGGCAGTCGCATTCGAGCTTTGCAAAGGTAAATATTTTTAAATATTTCCATTAAACTTCGTGAAATGTATTAGGTACGAAGATGGCCAACGCACACTTCAATTCCTAATGACACAACATACTGTTGGAATCCTGAAAGGAGTTTTCGGGGAAAACATTGAACTGACTGAAGCACCGGAACTCGGGCAGTTTCCTGACGACTCGACGATTTCTCGTAGCTACATCGCCTCAACGTCGTCATGAACATTTTCATTAGAATTCGAGCTGATGTGTTCTCCGAGCAAACACTTTTACGGCCGGGAAGGCGTAAAACCGGGTTTGATAACGTGTCGCTTCGTATATCACATCACGAACTCGTCCCAACCCAAAATGAGCGTCGCTCTCGTGTCTTGATGACCGATAAACGAGGGCGTAATAGATACATTATTTTTGTTATCATCGTGTGAATTAATTTATTGGATGGGTAGGAGCGCTGATAGGCATGTAGGGGTTTGTAGTGTTTATCGATATTGGATTTACCCACAATTTTGTCTAGTGTTATAGCGGACAAATTATTTTGAGGCAAAACCGTCTAGCCTACTCGACAAGTTGAAAATGGTCTAAAATAGAGATACTGTTCTCAAAATTATGTGTGATAGCTCATTGGATCTGGAATAACGCCTAGAAAAATGTGCCAAAAGCGTGTATTAGCACATAAAAAATTGCAAAAGTTATAAACAATTTAAGATGAAAAAAAAATGGCATTTCGTTTTTTGCCAATATTTCATAAACTATTAATATTTAAGAAATTTCAAAAAAAGATTCTGAAAGAGGAGGAAGTTTCCAATAAAAAACTCCCAGCTCCTGGAACTCTATCTCTTTTATTTATAATTTTAATTTAACGCTGAAAATGGGTCTCCGAGAGACATTTTTAGGTTGCGCGCGCGGCGTCAAAAGCGAGTACGACACATTAATTAATTTATTTAAGGTATTAAATATATTTTTTTTTATTTGAAAAAATTATGGTGTATTTGGAACACTATAAATAATTTATTCCCGTTGGAAATTTACTTAAAGTTAATTTTTCAATAAGTTAAACGATTGTTAACTAACAAAATTTTCTCGAACTTCTGTCTTAATTGTAAATGAAAAAAAATGTTTAAATAATTGTCGTAAAATTTTTTCGCTTCGTAGAGCCTTTCTTATATACATACTTAACAAGATCACGCCATGAAAGTTCAAAAAATATTCATACTTTGTTTATAATTATTTTTAGTACTTGAACAAAAACAAAAAAATCCAAGTAATGTTGTTAAAAAAAAATTTTTTTTCTTAATCATCATATTATCGTTTTTTTATTAACACAAGATATAAATTGATTTGCAAAAAAAAATTCCCCCTTTGTGTAATTTTTTTATAAACAAATTGATTATTTCAATATTTTTGAAAAATGTTTTTTTATAACTTCATTATATTAAAATAATATGATTTTTGAAAAAAAAATCACTTAATAACAATTTTTAATTGTTTATAATCGTTTTTTTTATATTTCCATTGTTTAAATGATTAGTTAGGAAATAATTTTTTCTCTAAAAATCATAATTGACAGTCCTCTATGAAGTAACAAAATTTTTTTTTTTATCAACAATTTCATTGTTTATTTTTCTGAAATTAAAATTTAAAAACAACCATATAAAAAAGTATGGAAAAAAAAAATTCAAATTTTTCATTTACTTTGGGAATTGATAATGGGAAAAATTGGAATTTTTCTATACTTTGTTATATATGGTTGTTTTTGTAAATTTTCGAAGTTTCAGAAAAAAAATCTAACAAAGTTAAAAATTTGTTTATAACAAATTGGTAAGTTAATAAACAAGGAAATTGTTGATTAAAAAAAAAAAATTTTGTTACTCCATAGAGGACTGTCAATTATGATTTTTAGAGAAAAAATTATTTCCCAACTAATCATTTAAACAATGGAAATATAAAAAAAACAATTATAAACAATTAAAAATTGTTATAAAGGAGAATATTTTTTTTCAAAAATCATAATATTTGTAATGTTATGAAGTTATGAAAAAAAATGTTTCAAAAATATTGAAATAATCAATTTATTTATAAAAAATTTATCAACAAATGGCGGGAAAAATTTTAATCTTTTATCTTGTATTGATCAAAAAACAATAATATGATGATTAAGAAAAACATTATTTTTTTTAACAACATTACTAGGATTTTTTAGTTTTTGTTCAAGTACAAAAATTATTATAAACAAAGTATGAATATTTTTTTAACTTTTATGGTGTGATCTTGTTAAGTATGTATATAAGAAAGCGAAAAGTTTTTACGACAATTATTTAAACAGTTTTTTTTATTTACAATTAAGACAGAATTTCGAGAAAATTTTGTTAGTTAACAATCGTTTAACTTGTTGAAAAATTAACTTCAAGTAAAAAACGGGAATAAATTATATATAGTGTTCCGAATACACCATAATTTTTTCAAATAAAAAAAAAATTTAATACCTTAAATAAATTAATTAATGTGTCGTACTCGCTTTTGACGCCGCGCGCGCAACCTAAAAATGTCGCTCGGAGACCCATTTTCAGCGTTGAATTAAAATTATAAATAATGGAGAGTTTTTTGTTGGAAATTTCCTCTTCTTTCAGAATCTTTTTTTGAAATTTCTTAAATATCAATTGTTTATAACTTCTGCAATTTTTTATGTGCTAATACGCGCTTCTGGCACATTTTTCTAGGCGTTATTCCGGATCCAATGAGCTATCACACATAATTTTAAGAGGAGTATCTCTATTTTAGACCATTTTCAACTTGTCGAGTAGACTAGTCCGAGAATTATCACTAACGCTTACGATTTGTAGACCGGGGTTGTACTTACCATGACTTACTTTTCAATCATATTTATAGTTAAAATTAGACTTGATTTTAGTTCAAGTTAAATGTTAAAGACTTTTTTCTACCCCCGCTATAGTAAATGCCGAAATTTGGACAACTGGGCATTGTGCGACATAAAACTGTTCGATTTAACTTTACCGTAAACAACGCACGATCAACAACCAACAAATCAACAAATAGGAAAACGCCTTCACTAGTTGCCGAGGAAACGAATATCAGGCCGCGTCGCCGATAACATTTTGACGTTTCATAATAGGGAACACGCATGATTTTATTTTTTCTTTGCATCAGTTCGATCCTCAAAAATTACAAATCTCAAAATTTGGTCGAAATGTTCAAATTTAATGGTGCTCGTCAATTCAAACTCGATTTGACCTTCACTGTAGTAACTTTCTCCAAACCCTAGCGCCAATTGTGGTTGTCCCAGACGATAGACAAAATTATTTTTTATAACCTAAACATAAATTCAACTTCACTTTTAATGTGATGTTTCAGTTGCAATTGAAAAAACTATTATAATATAAATATTAGTACCTATAACATATAAACGAAGACAGATGGAATTATAGTCGACAGTTCAAAGCAACTAGCGGTAAAAGTTTGAAATGTGTGAAGTAACGATGCATACGTCCATCAGAGGCGCTAGGAGTACGTTTCTGAATGTGATTAAATAATTGGCGTTTAAAACATTAAACATGTTTTTCAATATTGAATATTATATAATATTCTATATTGAATTCTATTCTATTCTATTGAATTCTATATTGAATATTATATAATATTCAATATAGAAAAATGTAATAGCATCAAATATTTAGGTGTCATGATAGACGAACATTTGAGGCGGGAAAAGCATGTGGTATCATTGACAAACAGGCTTAGGCAGCTGACTCGAAAAATGTACGAATTGAGAGATATTCTGAATAATAAAACACTAAGAGTAATCTACCATTCCTTGGCTGAATCCATATTAGGTTATTGTATTAAGGTATGGGGCGGGCTATCCCACAATAATTTAATAAAACTCCAGTCAATGCAAAACAAAATTCTAAAAATCATATTTAAAAAACCTAAACTACATTCTACTGTACAACTGTATGAGCAGTTGCAGATACTAGACATTAGAAGCTTATATGCCTATCAATGCCTGGAATGGATGTTCCACAACGTAAGTCGTTTCAGTCGTCCCATGGAAGTCATAAAAAATACCAGATCACTAGACAAACTTGAAATATATATACCAATGTTCAAAAAGAGTCATACACAAAGATTTATTTTTTTCTTTGGGCCGAAACTCTATAATATTCTACCTCCTGAAATGAAGACAATAACAAAACTCCATAAATATAAAAAACAAACAAAACTTTTCGTTCAAAAAAATCAAACAAAAATCTATCAAATATTAATTCAGTCGATGTGTTACTCAGTACCCACCTATTCTTAAGAACATCTCACTCAACAATAAGTTAATCTTGCCTTCATTGTACCTAATATATTGTATATAAATGTCTTGTACTTATAAAAAAAAAACTATCACCATCAATGAATTTCTGTACAATCTCAATGTTTCTGGAGGATTGCAGACAAGCACAACACAAGCATTCAGTATGCTTAGGTGCCGTTTTGTGGTCCAATTAGAAACTTCAAGATAAATCACTGTATACCATGTTATGTACACTTTTACTCTGAATAAATCTGTAAAATCTGTAAATCTGTAAATATCCAAGTTTGTTACTGAACTTTCTAGGTAGTAATATTTGTGTGCAAATCAAAATATTTTAGAAAAGGGGCACATGCTTGTTCCCTATTTTGTCGCGATGATTTATCAGTTTTTGCAAGATCATTTACATATGTATTCCCAATAATAATTGAAATTGTTGTGAAAAATGCCCATTACTAGAGAAGATGAAATGTGCACGCTGCCCGATATAGTGGAAAAAGAGAAAACTAAAATTTGTTTCCAGCAAAATCTCGTGAAATATTTCGTATTTATATTGTAACGTAAATAAACTTAACTTGGTTTAACTAATTTATTTGACACTTAATCTACAACTTAATTTATATTACTACGCCACTGAATAGCTCGATCGTATGGGCTCGTTCAGACTGTGTTGACTCCACTTGAGGGTTGCCTATTTATCTCCGATACAGCATTCTCGATGTTTCGAATTCTGGCATGTTCCAATTGTTTCCAATATTGACCGTTGTTTTCCGTGGCAGAGCGACTGGATGGTTCTCGAATATCTCCGGGGATGATCTCATCGTTGTCGACGGCAACGCGCGAGGCGACAGGTCCGGCCTAGGTTCGTTACATTGCCCCCTTCTTAAAGACATTTCGTCCCGAAATTTCATCCTTGGAGTGTGACGATATCTGCATGACTCCCCATATCTGCACCGTGAAGTTCGATGGAAGTAACACTCAACGGTCTTCATGATCGGTCGTGGAAGAGGGTTACAGCAAACCAAAATCTTGACGCCGCTGGATCTGAATATCGCCTCCAGCATACTTCTTATGACTCTCCAGTCCAACCCATCAATACCACAGGACAATTTTGGAATTGCTAGATCCACCAGATTCTGGTCCACCATAGTATCTCTTAGTTTGGTGAGACTCTTCCAGACATCTTCATAGGACGGTTTATCTTGGGAATGCCTCTTGGTAACTAGGTAGTAGATGTTTCTCTGGCCTTTCTTCAACTGTAGCACCCCACCAACTTCTGGATTCTGCCCCCGCAGTGTTTGGAGTTGACCAAATTTCTTGGAGAACACTACGGCGATGCCCCTGGACATTCGAAGATCTTCTGCCACACAGTGCGCTAGTGCGTAGTCAGCAGGCACCTCGAAAAGGTCTAGTAACCCCATGTAGAACTTTCTGCCCGTTTGAATACAAGGACATAAACTTCTCGAACGTCATATCATCCTCCGGTGGCTTGAGGGTGCGAACTTGGTCATGGTTTCCAGCGTAAGGGGCCAACCTGTTGAAATGGACGACCCTTGGTTTCCCTCGGGGTGGCTTATGGATTCGGTACACAAGGTCGTTTATCCTTTTCACGATTTTATACGGGCGTTCCCACGAGTTCCGCAACTTTGGTGATAGTCCACGACGACGTTTGGGGTTGTACAGCCAAACCAGGTCATCAACCTTAAATCCTCCAGCGTCGGCCTTGATGTCATAGGTCTTCTTCATTTTATCGCTGGCACTCTGGATGTTCAACCGGACTCGTTCGTGGATGTCGTCCATTCTCTGCCGAAGTTTGCTGACGTAGTCCTCTCCCGCAGTGTCTTGTCCTGGCGGTATCCCAAACTTCAGGTCACAAGGCAGTCGCAGTTCTCGGCCCA
This sequence comes from Gonioctena quinquepunctata, assembly GCA_018342105.1. Taxonomy (NCBI): domain Eukaryota; kingdom Metazoa; phylum Arthropoda; class Insecta; order Coleoptera; family Chrysomelidae; genus Gonioctena; species Gonioctena quinquepunctata. The sequence goes on along the minus strand of JAFIRS010003051.1, from coordinate 40,932 downwards.
TTATAATACTAGCAGGAGTTTGACCGGTTGACTCGTGTACTGCGGATCGATAGGCCATCAGGAACAAATGAAGATACTGGTCCCAGTCTCTTTGATGGTCAGAGACAACCTTGGACAAGTGGCGGTTGATCGTCCTGTTCATCCGTTCCACCATTCCATCGGACTGCGGATGTAGTGCCGTGGTTCTTGTCTTGCGGATGTTCAGCAGTAGACATATTTCTTGGAAAAGGTTGATTCGAATTTCTCCTGATCCGAGTGCAGCTCATTGAATACCGAATCGACATATCCACTCTTTCACCAAGACGTCGGCGACGGTGATGGCTTCCTGGTTGGGCAGGGCATAGGCTTCCGCCCACTTACTGAAGTAGTCCATTGCCACAAGGATGTATTTATTCCGTGGTCGGATACGGGAAACGGGCCGGCGATGTCAATGGCGATTCTCTCGAACGGGCTGCCTACGTTGTACTGACGCATCGGGGCCTTGGGTCGTATTCGAGGTCCATTGCTAGCAGCGCATACAGCGCACTTCCTGCACCAGTCCTGGACGTCAGCTTGACAATTGGTCCAGTAAAACCGTTGCCTCACTTTCTGCAGGGTCTTCGTCACTCCCAGATGTCCTCCAGCGACTCCATCATGGATTTCCGCAGCACTTCCTCTCTTCTGTTCCTGGGAACAATTATTTGGCGTCTGTCTTCCCCACCAATATCGGCCTCCAACACACGTTTCAGGATCCCATTGTCCAGAATAAGAGAGTTCCATTGTGCCCAATAGGACTTAACAGCCGGCGAGTAACCTGCGACTTCCTGCCATGATGGTCTTCGATTGCCCTTCTTCCAGCTGACAACTAAGCCAAGGTCGGGGTCTTTCTCTTGGTCTTTCTGGATCTTGCTGTCATTCCAGTTGTCATCCATTGCCGCGGTTCTACAAAGTGTTGCTTCTTTCTCTTCTGCTCGTCGGCAATGTGAGCAATCATCTGGACATGGTCTTCGCGACAAGGCATCTGCATTCTTATGGCTAGTTCCGGCTCGATGTTCGATCTCGAAATCAAATTCTTGGAGTCTCTCGATCCAACGTGCTACTTGACCCTCAGGATTTTTGAACTGTAAGAGCCATTTGAGAGCTGCATGGTCAGTTCTCAACAGGAATCTTCTTCCATACACGTACTTGTAGAAGTGCTCCACTCCCTTTACAACAGCTAACAGCTCTCGCCTGGTGACACAGTAATTGCGCTCTGGTTTGCTAAGCGTCTTGCTGAAATAACCAATGACCTTCTCCTGTCCCTCCTGGATCTGAGATAGGACAGCTCCAAGTCCCACGTTGCTGGCGTCCGTATCCAAAATGAATTTCCCTTTGGGTAGGGGATAGCTCAGTACAGGTGCGTTGATCAAAGCTCCTTTCAGCTTCCTGAATGAGTCTTGACATTCTTCGGACCACTGGAACTTTGTTTGACCCTCCGTGAGCCTGGTCAGTGGTTTAGCGATGTTGGCGAATCCCAGCACATATCGGCGATAGTATGTGCATAAACCAAGGAAACTTCGAAGTTGGTGAATGTCTTTTGGGATGGGCCAATCCTTAACAGCTTTGATCTTCTGGTCATCCACTGCTACTCCTTCCCCAGAGACAACGTGGCCGAGGTATCGTACTTCTTTTTGGAACAGATGACATTTCTTAGGGCTCAGCTTCAATCCGGAGTTCCTCAGTCGCAGGAATACTTCCTCCAAGTTTTTCACGTGGTCCTCGAACGATCTGCCGACGACAATTATGTCGTCGAGATACACTAGACACGTGTTCCATGAGAGTCCCTTCAGCACTGTCTCCATCAATCTTTCGAATGTGGCGGGAGCATTACAGAGCCCGAATGGCATAACGGTGAACTGCCACAATCCTGAGCCGATGGTAAAAGCAGTCTTTTCTCGATCTTCCTGAGCCAGTTCTACTTGCCAGTATCCACTTTTCAGATCAAGGGTCGAGAAAATCGTGGAACCAGCCAACGTGTCTAGGGTGTCATCTATTCTCGGGAGAGGGTAACTGTCCTTCTTCGTGACATTATTAAGTTGGCGATAGTCTACACAAAAGCGTGTCGATCCATCCTTTTTCTTCACCAGTACGACTGGAGAGGACCAGGGACTGTCAGATGGTTCGATAACTCCTTCTTTTCCCATATCGCTGACTATTTTGTCAGCCTCTTCCTTCTTGGCAAGAGGAAGTCTTCTTGCTGATTGCCGGATCGGTCGGGCAAGTTGTTGGGTTAGCTAATCGTACCTCGTACACTCCGGATCACTGAGGAAACTGACGAGCAGTGCCCCAATATTGTTCCTTTCTTCAAGGTCACTGGAAAATAATTGACATTCATGACCCTTACGGGCACAAATTTGTCAGCACGCAACAAGGTCTTCCCTAGTGCAATCCCTCGTCCAATTTTCTCATCATGAAGTTTGGGCTCGAACATCACCACGTTTCCACTGCTCGTACTCCCGTCCAGGCGAGCCTCCAGAATGGTTTCAGCCCTCTCAGGTACGCTTACATCTTCAGCCAACAACACACGGATCAACCCCTCACTTCTCCCATGAAGCACCAGCTCTTCTCCGTTGACACGTAGGACGCCGTCTTTGAAATCCAATTCAAACCCTCTGGAATTCATGATGTCCATTCCGATGATTGCATCGTCTTCGATGTCCGCTACAAGTGCCTGATGTTTCACTTTAGTGCTGCCCAAAATTATTTCAATCGGTAGCTCGCCATATACAGTAGCTGGCTCCCCTGTTGCTGTGCGTAGCTTCCAAGTTGTCGGTTCAATCCGTTCCGGTGTTCTGGCAAAGGAAGGCCCGAGAATTGTCCTAGTCGCACCTGTATCTAGCAGCATGGTGCAAGGCTCGTTATTGATGAGACCGTCTACGAAGACACATTTGTTCTGTCGTTGAAGGATCGCGACATATGCGTTGTTAACCGGGGCTTGCCGGACACATGCCGACGATTGCCCCTTCTCGTCGACCTTTTTTAGTTTTCCTGCATCGGAGTCGATGAATGTTGGACATTTGCTACGCACATGTCCAATTTTGCCACAATTCCGGCATCTCATCTGTCTTTTCTCAGGCAACACTTCCTTCATCACTTTTCTTATGGCAGCTTCCAAGTTAGCAGGCTCCTGTGAGTCTTCCTCAATCGTTTGAACTTTACTTTGGCTTTTGCAGCATTGTTTTGCTGCTTCGAATTCCAAAGCGCGTGCCAGTGCGTCTACGAGATGTGTTGGACGAGCTAATATCAACGCTCGTCTGGTTTCTTGGTCACGGAGTCCATCCAAGAATGCCTGAACCGCTAATCGCTCCATTACATTTTCCGGTATGGCTGGATATGCGAGACGAACCAAGCGTGCAATGTCAGTTTCAAATTCTTGTAAGGATTCGCCCGATTTCTGACAGCGATTTTTCAGCTGGGAGTGGTATACGTGTTCCAAATGGGCCTGGCCATATCGTAATTCTAGATGTTCAATCAGCTGATCATAGTCCTCCTGTTCTTGGGCGGTAAGAGTTTGTAGAATATTCGTCGCTTCTCCACGTAATGCAAGTGTCAGTGCTACAGCTCTTTCCCCTGCATTCCATCCGTTTGCTTTGGCCACTGCTTCAAACTGCCGGCGGTAATTTGCCCATGGAGTTTTTCCGTCGAACTGAGGCGGCTTCATGGAAAGCTTTCCTATTTCTGAAATGACCTTGACATCTTTTATACCCCCTTGAACTTTATCCACGTTCAAACTCAAGACCAGCATTGCATTTTCGTTAACCATCTCTGTGGAGGACGCACTATTAATTTGTTTTTCCAGCTTACTGATCGTTTCCTTTATTTTGTCCATTTCTGCCTCGACCCCATCTTTGATTTTATCTACCTCCGTGTTCATTTGCTCCCTAATTTTATCTATCTCTGTCTCAACGGTTCCCATTCTCTTCTTATTTTCTAGAAGCTTCTCTTCCAGATTTCTAGAATTTTCTTGAAGCTTCTCTTCCAGATTTCTAGAATTTTCTTCAAGCTTCTCTTCCAGATTTCTAGCATTTTCTTCCAGGCTTCTTGAATTTTCTAGAAGCTTCTCTTCCAGATTTCTAGAATTTTCTTGAAGCTTCTCTTCCAGATTTCTAGAAAGCTTCTCTTCCAGATTTATAGAATTTTCCTGAAGTTTCTCTTTCACGGATTTAGTAGTTTCTTCGAGTTTATTCATTACCAAACTTAAATCACCTCCGGGAACTTCGAATGAAAATGTTTCGGGGTCCTCACCTTCTTGTATAAGTCCTTCTGCAAGTCTTTCCTGGAGTACTTGCTCTTTACCTGTTGTTTCCAGTTCCCTTTCCTCCAATTCCTGTTTCAATTCCGCTACCTTCAAATGCGCAAGGCGCACTTTTCTTGAACACATTTTGTCTTTGACGAGGTATCAGTCTGTTTTACACGAAAAGTTATCAGTTTGTTGAAAATTCACTTCGCGAATTCTTTTCCACGGGCCACCAGTCTATTGTCTGTTTCACGCGAAGAGTGTATCAGTTTATATTCCCACGCACAATTGTCCACTTCGCGAAAACCGGGCCACTGTCTATTTTCTGTTTCACGCGAACAACGTATCAGTTTATATTCCCACGCACAATTGTCCACTTCGCGAAAACCGGGCCACTGTCTATTTTGGGCGTACAGAACGGTCTATCAATTTATTTTTCTGACTATCCACTCCACGATCACTTGTTTATTTTCAAAATCTCACTTCCGACACCAATTGTAACGTAAATAAACTTAACTTGGTTTAACTAATTTATTTGACACTTAATCTACAACTTAATTTATATTACTACGCCACTGAATAGCTCGATCGTATGGGCTCGTTCAGACTGTGTTGACTCCACTTGAGGGTTGCCTATTTATCTCCGATACAGCATTCTCGATGTTTCGAATTCTGGCATGTTCCAATTGTTTCCAATATTGACCGTTGTTTTCCGTGGCAGAGCGACTGGATGGTTCTCGAATATCTCCGGGGATGATCTCATCGTTGTCGACGGCAACGCGCGAGGCGACAGGTCCGGCCTAGGTTCGTTACAATATTTTATCAAAAAATTATGGATTGGAATCTTTAACACAAAATAAATTAATTCTCAGAAAACGTTGTTAGCCTATTGTGAGGAACCATCAAAAGGAATGGAGTCATCGTCACTTTGGTCAATTTATCGATTTTAAAATTAACATTGCGACCTATCCTAAACTGTTGGCCCTGCTAAAATGGAAATCAGATGATTTCAAAACTGAGAAATCCAAAACGTTGGCAACAAAGAAATCTGTTTTTCTCCAAAACTCCTCAGATATTTGGTTACGAAGATACTATGTGCGCGAATTATATAAACTGGTAAATATTGATACTTTTTCATTCCAGATAGTTTTAATTTTCGGAATCAGTGGTGCTTGTAGAAAGTAGTAATTACGCAACTTGAACCCTGAACACGTGGAGGATACGAGAAAATCTCTGATGATTCATATTATCAATTCAAAAACCAAAACAACGTTCATTTGTCGTTTCCGAGACTTTTATCCGATTTGTAGAAATTACATCAATTTACTCACTGCAGGACAAGATGTTCAGAATTTGCCTTTCTTTCTAAATTTCGTAAATGGAAAGTACACCAAGCAATGTGTTGGAATAAACAATCGGCAGTATACCGAAACAAGTCGCAGAATATCTAGACTTAGCGAATCCCAAACAATACACAGGCCATTGTTTCAGGCACTCTTCAGCCACAATTCTTGTAGATGCTGGTAGCGTTATGCTAGAATTAAAATGTCACGGTGGTTAGCGGTCATCAGCTATGTCAGAGAGCTATGTAGATGATTCTGTTAAAAAAAATTAACAGTCCAGTTAATTAATAAATTACATATGTTATTAACAATACTGCTACATCAACAGAACTATTTTTTTAAATACAGGGAATCAGACTACCAACCTGTCTTCCCTTGTTTTTAATAACTGCACAGTTATAATTAATAACTGTTACAATCGAAAGTAAAATGGAGTAATTAAGTAATACCAAGTTGAATTGAAATAAACACGATATCTACAAGTGGGAACATATTGTATTTAATTATCTTTGTAGTTATTAATTGATTCATTAAAAAAATGTCCACTTCATGGAATCCTAATATTTTATGGGAATGAATGTGGTCGTAGAAAAAGTATAGGACACATTTCGAGTTGTAGGGCAATGTAACTTTTTCTTGTGCGTAATTTGCTTCTTACAAGTCTCGTTACGTAATTATACTATTATGCCTAATTAGGTTATCATTATGAAAAACGTCTAACATATTTGTAGATTTGAAGAATATTTTTACTTTTACATGTAATGTCAACTTGAAACTGTGAATAATCATTGAGTACGTACTGGTTTGGAGAAATTCTGTTCTATAAAGCCAAACAGACTGGATTAGATGACACGTCGCATCATTTTACTTAATTCACTACTACTATTCAAGGATATTCAGAAGCATATCTATACTACGAGGAACGCCATACAAAACATCATCTAATAAAAGTATTTAATCCAACCATAATAACAAACGAATATGGCACTTAGAACTGGTTATACTGTCCTCCATTTGCCACCATATTATATTGTACTGAGCTCAATAGAATTATTGTGGGCGCGATTAAAGTGAAATATAAGAAAGCATAATACTTCTTCTGGATATGCCAAAAGTGACAAATCCAGCAGTAATTCAAGAAGAACGAAATCAATCATGTAATAAAATTTGAAAAACTATACATGCAGAATGTTCCAAGTTTACAGATACTGAAAATTAATTCAAATGATAGTGACTCTGAATCTGATCTGGTGATAGTGAATTAGAATAGTATAATTTAAAATGGGAAACATATAAACTAGAATTTTTATTAAAATGGACAGAAGCACTACGGTAAAAAATACTTTTGAACATACCAAAATATATTGTATTTTGCACTGTTTCAAATTTCTGTCACAAATTTCAAAGTACCATTGCTTATCTTTTCTGTCCTCGTTTCCTCCTCTTTTTTTCGATTTCCCCGATTTATCTCTGCTGTCTTATCTTTGCTACCTTTCTCTTTTTATCACAAGCTTTTATTTAACTTGCTTCGTTCGTATGGCATTCTTTCCGGTTCAAAATTTGTAATCCATTTTTGGAGCGTATGCCGACATCCGATTGAGCTGAAATTTGGCAGGTGTTCATAAAAAAACCAACATGATGGACGAGTTTTATGATTATGGTACGATTTGATCCAGAATTGGTATGTGGGGGTTTTCGGAAACGGAAATTGTGATTTTTTTGTCAAAATTCAAAATTTCAAGATGGCGGACAAGTTTTGTTATTATGTTCCGATTCGTTTCAAAATTGGTATGTGGGGGTTTTCAGGGTCGGAGATTGAGATTTTTGTCAAAATTTATAAATTCGAGATGGCGGCTCCAAAATGGCGCAGCAGTTTTGTGATTATGGTCCGATTCTATTCAAAATTTGTATGGGCGGTTGGAGTCGGAGTTTATGAATTTGTTTTTTAAATTTATCGAATTGAAATGGCGGCTCATGGAATTTTTGTTATAGAAAAAAAATTAAATGGGGCTTCAAGATGGTGGACGAGATTTAGGTTTATGGTCCGATTCGATTCAAAATTGGTGTGTGGGGGCTCTCAGGGTCGAAGATTATGAATTTTTCTTCAAAATTCAAAAAAACAAAATGGCGGCTTCAAGATGGCGATGATCTCTGTGTTTATGGTTTGATTCTATTCAAAATTGGTATGTGGGGGTTTTCGGGGTCGGAGATTATGAATTCAGATTATTGATTTTTAGTTAAAATTCATAAATTGAAGATGGCAACTCCAAGATGTTGGATGAGTTAATCTTTAGATGGTCTCCTCATTGAAGGACTAGATAGCTAAGAACTTACAGGAACAGGGCCTCATAATAACGATGCTTTATCAAAAATTCATAGATTAAGGCGTACTTAAGTACCAAAAAGCACAAAATAAAATAATTAATAAAAAAACCTTTTTAAAACAAGCTTTTATTCGAAGCGCTATAAGAAAATTTCTTTGGATGTGGCTGTGAATTGAAAACTTTGCGTGACAAGCTATTGAATCTATAACTCATACACGGAATAATCTAGGTCACTCATCCAAAGTAATTATTTTTCACTTTTTAGTGCATTTGAAAAAAAGATTGTTTTTAAAAGGGTTTTTTTGTTTTGAAAAGGGAAACATTCTCAATTGAATATTGATAGAAAGATTTTTCTGTGAATTGAAAAATCCACTATTAGGGCCTTTTCAGAATATCTATCAGATGTAGTTCAATGTCCAGCGTGGCTTTAGCCGGGGAAGTAGTTGTTTTCTGTTAGACATTCACAAAAAATAACTTCATTTTAATCGTGGATTTTTCAATTTACAGCAAAATCTTTCTATCAATATTCAATTGAGAATGTTTTTTCAATTCACAGAAAAATCTTTCTATCAATATTCAATTGAGAATGTTTCCCCTTTTCAACATGAATACCCCACAAGAGGTTATCTTGACGATGGAAGATAGTGACTAAAGTTTATCTTTCAGTCGCAGATGATTCCACATCTGATTTTATGAACATCCTGTTTATATTTTCAACAAATCGGTTTTTTATTTATTCTTATTTCATACTAGTCAATAGTTTATTAGGTTTTTGTTCCATAGTTAGTTTTAAGGGTGGTAGGTCTGATTGGAAGAGCAGTCTCTCTCTCTACCTGGTAGATGTGGTGGGTAATAAATATATCTTTATACTCCATTCCACCTCGGTAAAAACTTTTTTCCGCTTTTGTGAGTCATATTTAATTGAAATCCAGAAATTTGTTGCGACTTATCTGAGTGCAAAAATCAGGTAGGTCTATTTTACTTTGTCCCCAAGAACGACAGGAACAAAAACTAGGTTGTTGGATCTCGAGCGAAATACAAAATCCTCATATTGCTTTTCTCACACCTTGTTAAAATCGCTTAGAGAAAATTTGAATATAACATTTCACCTGAACCGCATATATACGAAGCTATCCAGAAATCCGCACCAAATAAAAAACATTGTCAAACAAACCCAATTTTATGTGGTCATTAATTCGCAACCAGTGACGTTCACAATGTGGTAAATTAGCAAAAAATATGAAATACTGCAGGTACTCCTTAAAGCGAGCAATTTAGTATCCAGAATGTTAAATGGGATGGCATAACTTAAACATGCCAGTATTTTTAGCTGGGAAAATTAATGGTTTTGTCGCCTTCTTGGAGATTTGTTTGCTGAGCTAATTGATTTTTTATTGCCGATGTAGGTTGCCATATTTACATAGTGTAATTAAAAAAATGTGTCATGGGGCGTGAACAAATATGTGGTGTTTGTCGCTGAAAAAGACGCTGAAGATATTTTCGGCAGTTTTAGAGACTGGAATTCGGAAGGTTTCGATATGATGAATCGGACTGTTTTCACGCAGAGAGGAAAAATGGTAAAAGACAAAATACACAATGGGTTGGTAGTAATATTCAGAAATTTATTAAAAGGACCAGTATTCCATACCGATACCTGAGTAACATACAATGCTCGCCATTGCCGATATGAGTATCGATTTGTTCGAAAGATAATATGAGCATAAAATTAATAATAATAATAATATCGTTTATTATGCATAAAAGTACATTTTATACATGAAAGGAAAAGGATTAGCCAAAGGCTATCTTCCACCCCTCCCAAAAATTATATAGTGTGTGTAAGAAAATAATGATAAAATAAAAAATAAAAATACTTATTTACTACCAAAACAATGTTAGAGAAATAAAGAAAAATAAATAATGAAGAGAGAAAGAAAAAACAAAAAAAAAATTATACAATCAAAAAGGTGCTAATAGCTATTAATATTCTTGACATTCCATTGGTCAACTTAACGAATACATTACAATATTATACATTGAATCTTATATCAGCACTGAGCAGTAAGCAGCTGTGATTTTATTCCTTTCTTGAATTGATGAATATTATGATGTAAAATGGGTAAAATTTCATTCAGATAACTAGGGGCAATATTTGAAAAACATCCTTCATATTTGAAAGTACGGTGCCTAGGTATGTTGAATGAGTTAATTCTCAAATTGACCGAATATATGTCAGAATGCCTGCTTAATAGACTATATAAATAACTATGTATTTTAGTTTGGAGCAACTTGAACAGAAAAATTGTTATCAAATATTGGATCTGTACTTCACATTCAACTCCTTCGTTTTTAACAAAAATGTCGTGACATGTACTCGATATGGGGGTAACTAAGAGTTTCAACTAGCCTGAGTTTCATTTCTTCAGATAACTGATACTTGAATTTATATAGCGATTTGAGTTTGAAGAATGATACTTTAAAAATGTTTTTCACATGTTCATCGAAAGACAAAGAGCTATCTATGGTTACGCCAAGATTTTTAGCACTATCTACCCAGTCAATGTCTGTGTTATCGAGAGTGAGCCTAAAGTTTCTTTGGGTTTCAACTTTTTGTCCCTGAGATCCTACGCATAGAGCCAATGTTTTATTTGGATTAATTTTCAGTCCATGATGCTCCGATTAAAGAAATGTTTTATGCAAATCTGAGTTTAAATTAGCTACGCAACTTTCTGTATCAGTGTTATGGGAAGACAGATATAACTGTATATCATCTGCGTATAGATGTACCTGACAATGTAATAGGGAAGTGGGGTAATCAAAAATAAACATTGAAAACATCAAGGGCCCCAAAATGCTTCCCTGTGGTACACCTGAGGAGGTTTCTTTTAGGGTTGACCATGAGTAATCATCCAGTTTGACCCTCTGTGATCGGCCTGTGAGATAGCTGGTCATCCATTTAATGAAAATGTCGTCGAATCCTATGAACTTGAGTTTGCCAATGAGCAAATCAAAATTAACTAAATCGAAAGCTTTGCTTTGATCAAGCAGTACTAAAATGGTGACTTCTGACTCATCTCTGGCTCTCGCAAGCACCTCCGCATATTCAGTTATTATTGAAATAGAAAAATTTCATAATTAGAATAGAAAAATTCATGTCCTGGTTACGACTCTGGTGGATTTACCTAAACTACGGAACTAGATTGCTCGCACCGAAAGGAGTAAGAAAAATGACCAAGAAAGTCTATGGCTTCAACCGATCTGGCGGCACCAGTTAGTAACAAAATTTCACCAAAATCTAACAAAAATTCTGGATTCACGTAGTTAAATGTATGAAGTATCCATTACGCAATAGGCGAGAACACAAACTCGTAAATTTGCCTCATATGTGCTTGAAGTTGAAATATTGTTCAATGTTGTTTAATTCAATTCTATTTTTAATTTTCTTGTCTTATATGCCACAAACTATTTTCGATTAATTGTTTCGTTTGTTTAAAATTGTGTTTAACCGCCAACTCAGTTGCAAAGCAACCCTCGGAAGTCAGAGACTTGTGTGAGTTAAGAAGACGGGGACCTTAGCTTTTTAAGTGTCATCCGAAGCCCTACTCGGCTGGTAACCTTGGACAGTCCGAAGGATTGATATCTAGGTACCAAGAATGTTCGGTTGGTCACCTATCTCCTCCCGATCAACGAAACTACAAAAATAAATTTGTATTCCAGTAGCCGTGCCCAGAATCGAACTCGGACCATCTGGACATCAGCCAGCGCCTCTGAGCTCACGGCCACCAACCCAGTAATAGTGATAAAATAGGTTTGATCTGGTTTCGAAAAATTCGAGTTCTGAAACATCAGGAACATGCGCAGTTGATAAAAAGCGTTCTGGTTCGTCTCGGACAAGTTCGGATTTGATTGTCCTTTGTTCTGGTTTCGCGATATAAATGATCCAGGACTGTCCGAGACTGTCAGAAACTGTTCTTGCTCTCGAAGCCGAACTGATATAAACTATTCTAGTTGCGCATGCGTTTTTTGTGGCATTACATGATCTTATCATTTCGTTGCTGTAAGTAGTGATTTCGTGATTTAGGTTAGGTGTTATTTCGAAATCGAATACTTGAATTTGATTTCCAACTAATATCCATAAAAATATGGATGCGATTGAGAGTATTCCTTTGCTACTTTCTACTAGAATATGAGTAACTGTTATAATCTATTTTTGATCGCAACAAAATTTGTTTGTTTTTTATTATCTGAAATTTTCATACAAATCTGAATTATTTTGAAGCATTCAAGTTATAGCTTTTTCTTTAGAAAATTCTAATTGAATATCAAGGGAAAGCATGTGATAAGCTGACCGATTGTTTCAAGCTGAAAACCCTATAATTCCAGTCCATTAAAAAAAAAGGATTTTTAATGCAAGTCCTGATGAAAATTTCATATTTGCTGAAGAAAAATGCTGCAAAGTGTTTAACCATAATCTGATTGAATGAAACAGAGAGATACAATGAAAATTTGTTCGTCTTGAAAAATGGCCAGTTTCTAAATGAAGAACAGATTTTTCCATCTACAAAAATGGATGAAAAAGTTACTGGGAATTTCTGAAGAAAATAGTTTATATTAAAACAATATAATATTTACAAATGAACAGAACTTAATACTTGATGAGCTTGGAATTTCATTGGGTATTGGTTTTGAAGGTACTAGCACCTCAGATGAATGCAGTAATATTTTTGGCGTTATATTCAGTTTTTTGCCAAAAATATCATTAAATTCAATTTCATATGGAAAATCCTTCCGTCCTCTTCCTGTTCGATTATTGTTATCAACTCCAACACTTTCCATTTATTTTCACATTTTGATGGGTGAATGGTGATCCTGCATCTATTGGATAAATCAAAGGCGATTTTTTCCCACATTTTTTTCACTGTTTTTACTTCCCCTCTACCTACTTTTGGTTTGTATAACTTGTACAAATCTAAAAGAATCAGGATCCTTTCATCTGCATTTTTATCATCCATTTGTTGACTGTTTCCCATCATAAAAGTTGATTGATTACCTTCTGAAAAATATTTGTCTATTTATTATATCGGAACATTTTTATTTAGAGTTTACCCGACATGGTTCAAAATTTTTTATAGTGCAGTGTTCTCTCCAAAACGCGTTCTGGTTTAACCAAGTGTCCGAGAACATCTCGGATTGTCTGGGATTTTTTGCTTCCACGCATACTGTCCTGCGCAGGTTCCAAACAGTTCTGGATTTGCGAACCAGAACAAACCTAATATTATGTGTGCATAATTTTTCCTAGAAGATATTGTGTAATATTTGAATAAACACTGCTCTTGAACCCTCAAATTCAGTGATACATTCAAACAACGTTATTGCCGCTTCTTTTGACGTCATATGTCCAATGATTTGACATTTACTTGAGTTGGCAGTGTCACAAGTGTCACTATTTTGTGGAACTCCGTAGGAAATATTATTCTGTTTCATCCTATGAATAAAACAGAACTTGTGTCAGCACATGTGATATTGAAAAGAATACTTCGTATTTGATAGCCGTTCTTGATTTAGTTATTCTCAAATAATATGTATGTGTACCGAGTGCTGTCATTATTTTTTCGGCCTTCTCACATTGTAAAGAAATATTATGAATAACACTAGGCAACGCTGTAAATCCTAGCATACTCGGTGATCGCAAGTTGCCAGGGTAATTATTTTGCGGAACTTCTGAGGAAATGTTATTCTGTTTTATCCTATGAATAAAACAAAACTTGAGTCAGCATGTGTTTATTGAAATGAAGACTTCGTATTTGATATCTGTTCTTTAGTTATTCTTGAATAATATTTATGGATACCAAGTGCTATGTCATTACTTTTTTAGCCTGCTTACATTGTAAAGAAATATTATGAATAACGCTTGGTTACTCGGCGATCGGCCATTGTTCTGAACTTGTTACGTCACATCCTGGCGCGGTTTCCGCAGTGTTCAAACAGGTACATTTCTTTGGGATTTTTTTTGGAAAAACTTTGAATATGTGGTACGCAAATTTGATATACCTAATTACCTAATAAGTTTGGAAAAAGGATATATAGGTATAGTATTGCATGCTATAATGACAATTAAATGTGATGGAATAGAAAACGTCAACTTTCAAAGGAAAAAATATTGAGAAAAAAAACACACAAAATGGTGGATACATGAGATTTATTGGATCGTTTGGAACCATGGAGGAAGTATAACGCTTTTTCCTTAGGTGACGAAAATATACAACTATAAACAATCTGAATATCCATATCGAATTACATTCAGAGGTGAAGAAAACCTGGCCAATCGAGTAACCGAATGAACTGTGTTTATTATGTTAGTTCTCACAGAAAACATAGAATATAAATAATAGTTTAAAAAAACTAAAAAACACGCTTTTATAGAAAACCAAACTAGAACAATAAAAAATAAGAAAGAAATGTATTTTATTTGAAATACGTGGGGTGCATGGTATCGCCTCGGTGTGTAATGTACTATATAATTATTGATACCATGCACCCCACGCTTTTTTTAAATAAAATACAGTTTTTTTATTATTTTTTTAGTTTGGTTATCTATAAAAGCGTGTTTTTCAGTTTTTTAAACTATTATTTCTTTCCTACTTTTTAGTTTGGTTTATTTATAAATGCGTATTTTTTTAATTTTTTATGAAAATAAATTAACAAATCTTATTTTGCAAATAAAAAAATGGAATAATCTTATCAAATTAGTGTATTGTCATCGGTCCTCGATAAATCTACAAAGTTTGAATGAAATCTGACCGTTTAAAGTGGGTCAAAATCGCGCCCAAAGGAGTCGGTTACAAACAAACATAAGCGTGTAATAATCATAATCTCCGACCCCATAAACTCCCACATACCAATTTCAAATAGAATTGGACCATAATCACAAAACTCGTCCGCCATTTTGGAGCCGCCATCTAGAATTTTCCAATTTTTACAAAAGAATCATGATACTGGACTCCAATATAACCCCCACATTTCAATTTCGAATAGAATCGGACTATAATCACAAAACTCGTCTACCATTTTGGAGCCGCCATCTTGAATTTTTCAGTTTTGACAAAAGAATCATAATCTCTGACCACGAAAACCCTCATATACCAATTTTGAAGCGAATCGGACCATAATCACAAAACTCGTCCGCCATATTAGAGCCGCCATTTTTTTTTCAAACAAAAATTTCCTAATGCATTGTTACGGGAATTATGTTCACCTGCCAAATTTCAAATAATTCGTACGTCTAGAAGTGGATCAAAATCGCGCCCAAAGGAGTCGGTTACAAACAAACAAACATACAAGTGAAGCTAATATAAAGCGTGTAATAATAAATATAAAAAAATATATGGTCGTGTTATGAGGATTGAACCCCTCTGGTTTGGTAGTCCTTCGTTTTACGGCAGCTCCGTTTGGTCTTTGAAATTATTCGTGTATTTGTAGCACATGAGCGTTGTGCAATTGAATATTTGTATTGCGCTTGTAAGATTTCGAAGCAAAGTAGAAAATATATTTGTTATTCGTTTTTTTGTTTCAAATCATTTGCGAGTTATATTGTCTCATTATTGAAATTTTGCAATGAAGGTTCGAGAAATGGGAAGTGCAGTAAGTATGTGTAATACAAACTTAGAAAAGTAAGTTAATAAAATGTATACAGGAATTTACTGTTTACATATGTTTATTGAACATGTGATTCGAGTGTTTACTATTTATATAATACAATACAATAGTGAAATCACACGCTCAGCGTCACAAAGAGTATCGAAAGAGAAAAAAACTCTGTTCCTGACCGGAGTCTCCCGACCGCACACGAGTTTTTTTCTACATTTCACGTGCTTTTTTTTAAGCAGCTGTTAGTAGCGAGGAATATCAACTGAATAGTCCGGTTATATAAAAATTGGGGAGTTAGTAGTAAGTTGATGTTCCTCGGTATTAAGAGCTGCTTAAAAAAAGGCAAAGCAAATTAAATGTAGAAAAAATTATCTCAGGTGACACTAGTTACGAAATTCATACAAAATCCAATCATAATTCAAAAATTTCCGACTGAATAAATGTGAGTGAGTACACATTTTGGTTGATAAATTCGTAAGGACGCCTCGTTCATTTTTTGGGGCTTTGTGCTGTTCGAGGTGGATATATTAGCCCTGTTCAACCGGATTACTCTCGCTTTTGTTGGAAGAAAGTATTTTGACGTGTAATTCGGGGTATTGTTCTTGAAAAAAAGTCGGATTTTGTACATATTTCAGGATTTTAAAATAATTCAAAAAGTACTAAACCTACTCCTTCGAATGCCATTCGAAAGGCCATATTTCAATGTACTTATAAACCAGATGGTTATTTTTCTATAAGGGGCGTTGTTGATTAAATCGTCAAATAAACAACAAAATTCAAGCTTTCTCTTTATCAAGAAATAAAAACGATAAAAAAAATAAGCTTTTAAACAAATGCACTGAAGAGGAAAATATAATTTATTCAATTGTTTGACTTGGATTATTCTGTGAGTAGCAGATTCAAAATCTTGCCGCGCAAGAATACCTATTTTGAATCTGCTGCACAGAATAATCCAAGTCAAACAATTAGAAGAATTTTATTTTTTATTTTTAGGGCTTTTGTATGGAAACTTGTTTTAATTTTGTTTGATCATTATTATTCAATTCTTTTTAGTCATTCATGAAATCCGCCATATAATTGAATTCTGACAAAAATGTATAATACCGACGCCAAAAAAACTCACATACCAATCTTGAATGGAATCGGGCCATAATAACAAAACACGTCGCCATATCGGAGCGTCCAACTTAAATTCATGAATTTTGACAAAAACAAAAACCCCCACACTCCAATTTTCAATGGAATCTGGCTATAACCACAAAAATCGTCGACATCTTGGAGCCGCCATCTTGTATTCGTGGATTTTGACAAAAAATCATGATCTGCTTCCCCAAAAACCCCCACATACCAATTTCATTGGAATCGGGCTATAACCACAAAACTCGTCGCCATATTGGAGTCGCTATCCCAAATTCATGAATATTGACAAAAAATACGCGTTCTCTGTTCCCGAAAACCCCCACATACCAATTTTGAATAGAATGGGACCATAATCACAAAACTCGTCCGCCATATTGGAGCCGGCATTTTGTTTTTTCTCTAGCAAAAATTCCAAAATTCCACAATGCATTGTCATTGGAATTATGAACACCTGCCAAATTTCAAGTTAATCGGACAACAAGAAGTGGGTCAAATTCAACTTGTAAGATTTGACTACAAACCCACAGACAGACATCGGGACAAAGGCCCAAGGAATTAACGTGGCAATAATTCCTTATGAATTTATCAACCAAAATGTGTACTCACTCACAGATATTTAATCGGAAATCTTTAAACACTCTTTTTATCATGATTGGATTTTGTATGAACTTCGAAACTAGTTTCTTGTTCTTTTTATACATTTCATGTGCTTTGATTTTTTTTAAGCAGCTGTTAGTAGCGAGGAACATCGACTGACTAGTCCGTGGATACAGTGCGTTCATAAAGTGTGGAAACGCTCCAATTTCTGAGATAAAGCTAGGACAGGTCGATTTTGTATTTTAGTTTTCCACCTTTTTTTTAATGAATTTTTTCCCCACCACTTTATGATCGATATTTTTTTAAATTGAAAGGGTTTATTTTTATATCAAAATTTGAAATTCCATATTTTTCTGAGTTAGACCATAACACATACGTCATATGTAATACTTCAATTTACAGTATACTGAGTATAAAAAAAATCAGTGTTCATATTTCTTAACATTTAACATTTTTTTCATTATTTATTTTGCAATGAAAACCTGAGAATTAGTACGAGTATATTGCCAAACTTGAGTAGGCTATGAAAACATCTGAAGCCATTAGCAACCAGACAATAAGTTCTTAGTTACCAATGCATATGTGTCAGTATTGAATTGATTTGTTTGTAGCATATCGATGTATAAGTATTCAATAATAATTTCTGAAATTATTTGAAATTACGATGGTGTTGTCAGAAAAACATTGAATAGATGTTTTGATAATCTTAGGTTACGGCGATCGTAAAAGAAGTATGGCAGAAGTATGCGACAGCTTTAATGAAAAAATATCCTGATCGAGAACTAATAAGCAAATTGATGGTAAGCAAAATACCTATTACATAAATTATTACATATTTTCATTGCAAAATAAATAATTAAATGAATGTTAAGAAATATGAACACTGGTTTCCTTTATACTCACTTTACTGTAACGTAAAGTGTTACATATGATGGTATGGTGGAACTCAGAAAAATATGAGCTTTCAATTTTTGGTATAAAAATATACACTTTCAATTAAAAAAAAATATCGATGACGTCATATCATGTTAAGGTGGTGGGGGAAAAATCTTTTTTTTTAAGGTGGAAAACTAAAATACAAAATCGACCTGTCAGAGCTTTACCTCCGAAACTGATTTACTCGTAAGATAATGGAGCGTTTCCACACTTTATGAACACCCCGTATAGGAGTGGAAAATCGCGTTTATCTCCCTAACGACATGATTCATCCCAAAATTTATGGAAAAATGAACAACTTTTATACAAGACATTTTTTCATATCTCCAATACTTCTGAAGTTGTAGCTCAAAATATGAAAATTCGGAGAGTTTTTGGATTTTATTTTTTATTTTTAAGGCCGTGGCATGGTAAAGAATTGGATACTCCTTTAACCTCAATCCAGAATTTCAGTTGTTTCGTAATTTTTGTTAGATTTTGGTGAAATTTTGCTTCTATTTATTGGATTATATGAGGTGATATTTACTAAAAAATCTGTCCTCAGATCATTTTCACTCAGAAAATTTACTCTCAATAGCTTCTTGCGATGACATGTAGGTTTTATTTGATTTGTGTCTCATCGGTGTGACAGTACATTTGAAATGGAAAAAATACCAGTATGTTCTGTCTTCTTCGTATTTTTCGAAACATAATTATATTTATGCGAAACATAATTATATTTATGCGAAACATAATTATATTTATGCGAAACATAATTATATTTATGCGATGATAATATATTTATAAGACAGGAAATTTCCTGAGGGTAAATCGTCTGATAGCAAATGTCATGGACCCATATAGCCAGTCTCGGCTAGTGAAATACTTTCGACCATTTCTGTCATTATTTTTGAGCCAATCAAATGGCCGAAATTTCAAACAGACAACCAATCAGATCAGTTTTATAGTGATAAAACGTCTTCTCGCTGTTATATACTCTGATAAAACCACAGTAGATTCGCGATTGTTTTGCGATAAAACCATTATTAGCTCCTGTCAGAATTATGTGTCAACGCATTCAATTACATACTAAAAGGAAACAGGAAATACAAAATTGATTAAACAAGGGATTTGAGCTCACTATGTACAGTGATTTGATATTGGAATTCTAATATAATTTGAATGAACCTGAAGTTTTCAAGTAAGGCGGTAAATGATTCAATACTAGTATTCTCAGAAATTCAAGAAGTGGTGGTGGAGTAGTGGTTAGATAGTCAGACTGTCACGCGAAAGGCTCGGGTTCGATTCCTTGGAGTGGATTTTGTTTTTCAAAATCAGATCCAGGTACAAACATATTTTGTTTCATAGTGAAAAATTTATATATATTTTGAGTTTTTGAGTGAGTTTAAGAGCAGTGAAAAATCATTATGAATGAATGAATCTGTGAAACGATTCCTTCGATTTTGGAACCAGAAGAATTGTTCAAACTTTCCACGTTGAAAATTCGAATATAACATGAATTTTGGTAGTTTTAATCAGTTTCAAATGACATTCGGGAAATATTATCATCAAATATCATTCGTGCTAGAGGATTTTATCGCATTTTTTTTTTATTTTTCCTCAGGCATTTTGCCACTAGGAAATTTAACTCGTGCAATTCGTTTTCGTGGTTTAAACAGATAATCAGACCTCAAATCGCACTCTGTAAGATTTCCAGGCAAAATGCTTTCTCGAAAATTTCCAAAAAAAAATTGCGATAAAACTTTCAGCACTTTTGATATTACCCTCGATAAAATCCCTAACACTTATGATATTACCCTCGAATATACCATCAATTGTGGTTCTTATTTTTTTTCCGGGATTCGTACATTGGAACCTAAAGAGATCATTTCGAATAAGTTGTATTTACAGAATCAGATAACAACCAAACTATTGACCAATTTAAAATAAATAAAATAAGAAATTCAGTGACACAAGAAAAGTTGAATCGAATCTTTAGCTGAATACATTACTTTATTGCTCTACCAAATTGGAGTCTTCAAAAGTGGCAAATAAAAACTATTGAATTATATTATCATCAAACTTATTTATATTCGCTGCCTCAAATAAATCAAAATTATTCAAAATATTGAATCAATGTTCATACCGGCTACTTAATAATAAGAAATTATGGCTTGTGTTCCGTTTATTGATTTATTGGCAATATTTCAAAGAAAAGCTATTACGGATTCACTATCAACGTTAATACGAAATCATAAAAACAAATGAATAACTTGCCAATTTAATTATAATTCGAATGGAAAGTCGAGAGTTAGACTTCAGTAAACGAATAGTTCTTAAAAAACTATAGAATGACTCGGGCACCAAGGTTCCGTAATCATCTACTTTTTCTCATCTACTGTCTAGTAAAACGGTGGCGAAAATGTCCTTCTCGTGGACAAAATCCAAGCAGTCGGTTTCTCTGCGGTTCTATATGTTTTTTGGGGTGCTGAATCAAAATTTGAAGTTTGCTGACAAACTTTCTTGGAGCGTTCCGAGATATTCCCAAAAAACAGCGTAATTTTCGCACCGTATTCAGTTTTTTGCCCGTAACTTGGAAGCTATGCATTTTATCGAAAATAGCATTTTCTACAAAGTTAATGTACACAAAATTTACTATACATTCCACGATGTAGGACCAAAGGGTGAGGAGCTAGAGCAAGTTGAAAATTAATGAAATTTGAGTACTTCGCAAAAAAGCGTTCCTTGACGGTATTTCGCAGATAACTCAAAATCTACGCATTTTTCGAAGATAGAGCAATACAAGAGAATTTCTTTTTACATGCTTTCATTCAGTTTCACTTGTTAGTTCGTTCATTCGTTCGTTCGTTCGTTCGTTCGTTCGTTTCGTTCGTTCGTTCGTTCGTTCGTTCGTTCGTTCGTTCGTTCGTTGTTCTTGTTAGTTCGTTCGTTCGTTCGTTCGTTCGTTCGTTCGTTCGTTCGTTCGTTCGTTCGTTCGTTCGTTCGTTCGTTCGTTCGTTCGTTCGTTCGTTCGTTCGTTCGTTCGTTCGTTCGTTCGTTCGTTCGTTCGTTCGTTCGTTCGTTCGTTCGTTCGTTCGTTCGTTCGTTCGTTTGTTAGTTTGGGTCAAATCTTGCAAATGAATTTTGACGTCCAATTAATTTGAAATATGGCAGGTGTTCCTTATTCCGGTGACAATGTATTATGGAATTTTTGTTGAAAAAACAAAATGGCGGCTTCAAGATGGCTGACGAGATTTGTAATTATGGTCCGATTTGATTCAAAATTGGTATGTGGAGGGTTGCGGGGTCGGGGATTGTGAATTTTTTGTCAAAATTCATAAATTTAAGAAGGCGGCTCCAAGATGGCAGACGAGTTTTGTCATTATGGTCTGATTCGATTCAAAATTGGTATGTGGGGGTTATTAGGGTCGGAGATTTTGAAATTTTTTTCAAAATCCATAAATTTAAGATGGCGGCCCCAAGATGGAAGACGAGCTCAGTGATTATGGTTCGATTCGATTCAAAATTGGTATGCGGGGATTTTCGCGGTCGGAAGTTCTGGATTTTTCGTCAAAATTTATAAATTCAAGATGGCGGCCCCAATATGAAGGACGAGTTTTCTGATTATGGTCATTTCATTCAAAATTGGTATGTGGGGGTTCTCAGGTTCGGCGATAATGAATTTTTTGTCAAAATCTATAAATTCAAGATGGCGACTTCAGGATGGCGGACGAGTTTTGTGATTATGGTCAGATTCTATTCAATATTGGCGTGTGGGAGTTTTTGGGGTAGGAGATCATGATTTCTCTCAGCTCAAAACTTACAGGGAAGATACCTTGTTATAACGATGCTCTATTAGAAATAAACAGATTAAGGCGAACTAACTAAAAAACAAAAAATAAAATAATTAATAAAAAACCTTTTTTTTGGGAAGCTGCTTTCATTTAAGCCGTGTACTGAAGCGTATAAAAGAAGTTTAAGTCATCGCTGACAATGATTTAATTATTTTTTGTTGAATTATTAGGTTTCAAAAAGCTTGTATCAATCCACGGAAAATTATAACCTACAAAACACAAGAAAGCAGGTGATTCATTACCGCTCTGAGTTTCACGGATTGAGAAACGTATCGTTGCAGAGTTTAATGTAGAAAAATGTAATAAATCACTTCGGATTGCTCTGAAATGTTGCAGAAATTTTACCCCATGTTAGACAAGAACACCATTTTATTTTCCGCTTGTTGGTGTATATCACTCTGTATGTGGAACAGTTTTCAGATGAGTTAGATCATTGTTCGTTCATCACAAGAATTCTCAAATATTCATTATGGATTTTATGATTTTGAGGTTAGGTACATTTTATCAGGAACAAGATGCCATGATTTGTATGTGTGATTTTTTCTGACCGGCCTCTCGAGTGGTCAAGTAAATGTAATCGTATCGTACGAAAAAAAAAATCGAGATATCGACGGAAATATCCGTTTTGAGGTCTCCCGAGACCATCGAGACCATTTCCAGAGTGAAGTCTGTCTGTGTATATATGTGTGTGTGTCTGTTTGTAATATTGCACGATAAATGCCGATCCGTTTGACCAATCGAGCTGAAATTTGGTATTAAGATACAGTTTCTGCCCCAAATGCGACCATTAGTTTTTGACTGTCATCTGTCGAACGGAAGTGTCACTTTTAAAAAATTACAGAAACTATAACGCACGAAACTTGACTTGCCATATGTAATTTGAAAGCCCTTGGAGATTTGTATCCAGAACAGTCAAAATTATTTTTCCAACTGAATTAAAAAACGTTCATAACTTTAATTATTCAAAATCTATCCGATGGATTAGGACTAAATTCGGTAGACAGCAACACAACAAAAGAATCAAATGAAGTCTGCAGTTGGAGCTTTCCACCGTTTTCCAGTCTGGCGCTACAAATGTTGAATTTTTCTCCTGGGCGTTACTATCTGAGACGGCCGCTCACCCGGGCTTTGACTAGGACGACCCGCGTTTGGTGCAGGACTGCTCAATTGACTGTGGTCAAATATCTCCCTTGGTCAATTGACCGATCAAATTGACTATGTTTTATCGATGTTTTATTTCAAAATAACGCCGTGCCAGTCAAGTTCTGGGGTGTCACACAGCAGATTTTTTATTGAAGTTTCATCACATCTCAACCACCACAACTTAGTTCTGAAACAACCTTCGAAAATCAGAAGCTTTTATGAGTTAAAAAGCTTTTTCTTTTCGATTATAGTCCGAAAGACTATTCGGCTAGTAATTTGAGGAGAGTCCGAATAAGGGTTGATATTTAGTTACCAAGAATGTTAGGTCCAGCCAAACAACCGAAAAAACTTGCTATTTCATTTATTTTAGCGTAGCACAGCGGAATTTTGAACTTCATGCTCTCTAAAGCTCAGGAAAGAAAATGGGTGAAGCTTCCTCTTCAAGCTCCGTCCATGTCCTTCGATGTTTGAATTGTTGCACCAGAGACACCGATCCTTTAAATCGATATTGCCACAGTTTCGAGCTCTAGAATTATACACAGTATTCTTTCATGAATGAATTATATTTGAAATGTGGATAGCTCTGAAATATGAAATGATTTGCCGACAAGCATCTAAAGAATATCTTTTCGATTTTTTCTAAAAATGTATTGTCATAAGTAATGCATGCCATATTTTAAAATTGCAATCATGCAATGAAAATGATTCGATGTCTCAAATATTGACCTACTCTGTGTTAATTTTTGAAATTGATAAAACCCATAAACATATTTCGGTAATTTTTTGTGAGCATAAAGCTGAAAATACTTGAAAAGAAGATTCCAAAGTTAATTGTTAAAATATACTTCTTGAAACAAATTGAAAATGTGTTTTACACTATTTATTTGTAAAAATAAAAACATTTGATTTTCAAAATCGGAAATATTCTAATGAAAACACCAATAAATATTGATTGTTTGAATATTTTGACACAAAAATGTTCACCCAAGTCAATGTATGGCAAAGTACACGGTACATAAATCGAAAATTATAAATATAAATATGCTAAAATAGGTACAGAAAATACAGATCAAATACAACTACAAAATACAATTGTAAAATATAAAATATAAGAGGTACGTAATGAATTCCACTTGGTAATGCGGTTGGGAAATCTCAGAAGAAAGAATTCTTCGTATTTGTAAAGTGGAGAGTAGAGTAGTAATTTTTTTATGTATCCCATAAACGAGGTATGATTTTGTTTCCTGAACAGTCTGGAAGAGCATTGTAAAATGTTCGTGCATGATACGAAACAGCATTTCTATTTCTCAGCAATCTCGGATGTGGATGTTATGATGATGATTAAGCATATTGGTACTATATGAAGCGTCGTTTCCTTTCAGGCGAAGTAGGCACCTGAATATGAATATACAAGGAACAGTCATTATTTTGATATTATCAAATGCTTGTTTGCAGTCGTCTTTGTATCCGAGTCCTGGTATTACCCTTATCGCCATTCCTTCTTTGAATTTTAAATAACTTCTCGGCATAACAGAAATGCCCCCATGCGAAAATTGTACAAGATATAAGTGAGTGGATAAAACCGTAATAGGCAGTTATAATCTTCTGTTACTGGAAGCCTTTCTGGCAACTTTGATGCAATGTTCTTGCCAGTCCAATTTGCAGTCGATTGTAACACCTAGAAAAATTTACTGCGGTTGAGGATGAACTTAATGAGGTCTCGGAGAAATTTTTTTTTTCCGATTCAGACGAGTTGAGTTTCACTTTATATGCCAAAAACCAATGGATCTATTTTCAGTAGTAATATCCCGAGGACATTGATAATAGTCGAGATAATTTTATGACAATCGAAAGCTCGTTCCTCGGTAACAGCCCGAAGTCGAAGGCTGAGGGCTGTTACCAAGCAACGAGCTCGAGAAATTTGTCATAAAATTATGAGGCATTTGTCAATGTTCGAAAGTTATTCGACGGAAAATTTTTTGACAAAAAAATTTATAACTCAACACAATGAAACATGTATTTATTTATTAAAAGTACAGTTAGTGAAAGTACAATTATTAAAATTTAACTTAACATTAGATTCGTTGCTGTTCTCTACTACAGAAGGTCTATTACCACGCATAATATTTATGATCTTGATCGGGATTTAAGTATGGTTTTATAGAATTTTGATTGCTAATATGACCAGTAATTTTCAGCAGTTGTTGTTCTTCTACACCACTTTTTGCCAATTCGCTAACAGCAGTTGATACATTCGAGTGATTTGTTATCTTTTTGTCCTTTACATTCAAGCCAATTGCCTCAGCAGCAGATTTAGTCCATCCATTTATTGTATTTCTTCCAACAGGTACATTATCGTACCATTCGTCAGTTTCATTTTTCCAGTGTCGATTTGGTTTTAAGATTGCATCGCGGGCATCTCGGGCTGGTTTAAATACCATATTGTTAAACGGGTCAATGATAATATTATAGTCATTATAGTACTTCAAAAAAAATCACGTGGCGTTAAGTCTGGTGACCTCAGAGGACACTCAATAGGACCTCTCCTTCCAATCAATTTGTTTGTATGATTAGTATACAACCAGTGCCTAACTGCAAGTGCATAGTGGGGATGGTGTTTCCCAGCATTTCCAGATAAATGCCATCATTTAAATTGCCTGGTATACATAAGGGGCCAATTAAAGCATCGCCTAATATCCCTGCCAAAACATTCAGTTTTTCTGGATATTAAGTGTGACTTTCTCTAAATCGATGCGGGTTCGCCTGACTCCAAAACTGACAGTTTTGTTTATTTACATTACCATTCAGCATAAAAGTACATTCATCACTGAAACAAAATTTTTTTAATAGTCTAGGTTCAGCGCGAATTCTTTCAGTAATGAGTTCACAAAACTGAATTCATCGGTCTGGATCATCATCGCCTAGATCTTGAAGAATTTGCATTTTGTACGGGTAAAACTTCAACACCTTCCTTACCGACTCACGTGATAGTCCTGTCATTGCAGATACTTGATTCCTTTTATGATGCAGTAGGATCTATAACAAATTGTCCAACGACCTCGATTTGGCTTGCTTCATTCGTAATCTTGTGGCTTCCCTTTTTTTATTTTGCACTGATCCCGTTTCTCTAAACTTTTCAACTAGATCGCGGATGTACACGTGACTTACATTTTTGTCCAGTTGCCTCTCATTGAATATTTGAGCTGTTCGTAAATAACACTGGTTCTTGGAGCCAAACATGAAAATGATCTCTACACGTTCAGGTATACCGTAAACCATCGTGACAACTACAGCTGAATGACAGTACCGATCGTACAAATGATGAACACTAATGACATTTAAATGTCTCAAATGAACAAAAAAATTATGGACTGCGACAGAACCCAAAAAACAGATGTTAACAGTTTACGACTGGTTTTGCAAAAAAGGCTAATTGAAGTTCTTATTTAACAACAAAAAGCCTACGGACGCTTATCATTGAAAATTAAGTTTTATTGGCCTTTAGAGCTTTTTAACATTGTATCACAAGTAGGAGTATGTTTGTTTTTAAAATTGTTAAATATGAATTTGGTAATTATTGATACACTCTGTACAATTATCATAAAATATCATTGGATATCATTTTTATAGGCTTTTCAATGATGTATCACAAGTGGGGGTTTGCTATTTAAACTTTTTTAGTTGGGGTAGGTGGGGCCTAGGGGGATGATGGGAGTGAGTTCTCTTTTATATCATTTCAGTTCCCCCTTCCTATCCTACAAACATGTTTTGCCATTTTTTGATATTATCTTTTGTTTGTGATATATAGCTATTGTAAGTAAGTAATTTCAAACAAATTCATAATGATATTTGAAAGGAGCCCAGATAAAATTCTTCGGAGGGACCCTCACAGCCTTATTATAGCTCTAAAGTTTCATGAATGATGTGACAGAGGTGCACTTTTATCATATCTGCCACTGATATTAGCTAAATCGTGCACTGAGACTCAAGTTGTTTCTTGGAAGGCTAGGTCAAGTATTTCCTATATATCGCATGTATTCGTCATCGAAGATATTTTTGTTCAAATGTTCTAAATGTTCGTCGTAAGATAAATATTTTATTTCTAATCATTATTTTTTTTGTTTCAGGTGAGTGTAAACAACCAACCAATATTTTCTGGTTTCCGTATGTACATGAAATGAGTTAAGAAGGTAGGTTATATTCTATTTATGTAATAGCGTGATTCAAATTGTTATTGAATATTCAGAAAAAATACAAGCAACCTTAATACCAATTGTAAAAGGCTCCATAAGAGTCGTTCCCATTGTGGAATGAAATTCCCAAATTTTGACAAACAATTCATAATTTCGGACTCAAAAAACACTCATATACCACTTTTGAATTGAATCCCGTAATAATCACAAAATTCGTGCGCCCTTTCGGCTACCATATTCAATTGATGAATTCAATATCTCCGACCCAAAATCACTATAGTGTGATTCCAACGGGTTCACTAGCACTCCCTTTTAGAGCAATCGAAACTAAATTTGGTGTCGATGATGATGTCATAAAAAATAATAAATTAAGAACACCTAATTTTTCGGAGAAATGCGCCGCCTATGGTTTTAACAATTTTTTTGATGTAACACTCGATCAATTCACTACCCCTTTATCGCATTGAAAATTGACAGGAAAACCTGGCAGGGGTTAGAAATTACTTTTTAGTTTTAGCCGTACTTCAACAAAGCAAAAAAACACAACATATGTGATAATAATATCACAGTATTCATTTGACGTTAACACTGGCATATTGAACGGAATCAATTTATGAAATTTGTTCAAACGATACAATGTACCTACGATGAATTCACTAGCACATTAACTTATTCTACTGATTGATATCATGCTGCATTGGGAACTCTTGACTCATCGTTGGGCAGAGCTCTGAACTTAGTAGAGTATCGTTGGAGGTTTTCATCAAAAAAATGTTACACATCAACTTGGGTTATTCTCAAATTGGGCAGGGGCTTCCACGATAGCATCGTTACAACAAATATTTTACAAAATTCATGTTAGCCACAGTGGAAGCAACATCTACACAAAATGGATTGATTAATTTACTTGGGCAGTGGAAAATATCCACGGGTGTGAAATTATTCTTGGATAAACATTTCATTATCGGTTATTGTGAATATATACCAGGACCGTAAGAAGGTCAGTTATATCGGTGAGTTTTGAGCGTTCGTTATTTTGCAACTTTTGTATGAGTAAGTTTTTCTGAAATGATCTATATTTAGTTCTACATCCTTGAAAACACCCTGTAATTAATACAGCTGACAAATATCAAGTCGAGTGGATCAAATTTCAACTGCAATATTCGACCCCCGTTGGTGATTTGTTTGTTGCGGAGGAGTGAAACTAAATAAAAGCTTGTGAAAAACAATTTCACAAAATTGATTTTACCAGGCAATGTTCAATCTTTCCTCGCAGGTCTTTTGATGACTATGATGGCAAGTATTAGTTACGTGAACATTTACGATGTGTTTCTAACGCAGTTTTTTTCAGGTTGTGTCTCAGAATTATAATGAAAATAGTTAATTGAAATTTGCTAGATGAAATATTACATCGCACCTGAGAGTAAATCAACATTGTTGGCACGATGCATTTATGTTTGTTTTTCTTGGATTGTTTGATATAAATAAACTTCACTCAAACGCTATAATTTCTGAAGGTATGTAGTTTTTCGTCGTTCGTTCGTTGGTTTTCTCATAAATAAACGCATAGAATACAAATTCAATCGTGTGATTTCAAAACCAATAAACTGTGGAGCTCATCATCATCCCTAATGTAAATAATACATCATTCGTAAGAAATGTGCCTAAATATTGATGAAATGCTAGTAACCACTTCAGATTTTGCGCAGGTTATTCTCAAAGTTGAGGCATTTCATTTATGTAGAACTCTTCAAAATGCGCGATTTTACAAAAAATTCCTATATACAAATTGCCACATAAAGGAGGTACAAAACTTGAAACTGGTCCTATTGGGATCCTGGCATATATAAGTTATTCTCTTAAAATGAAACATGCTTTTTCTCCCACTTCATTCAGAAAAAATGTGTTTGTCGTACATCATGAAGATTTTCTACTGCACAAACAATTTTATCATAAAAATTACTTAATTAATTTCGTGTGTTTTTCGAAATTGTCATTGTATTGATGTTAACTTAGAAGCCATTGAAAATATTCAACTCTTGGGGGACGATTCTCAGGTTATATAAAACAAGGGAAAAGTCTTGACTGTGTAGTTTAGAAAAAGATTTCAAACTTCTTGGTTGCAGTCTGATTATTTCAATTGGCCAAATTGTTCAAACAAAAAATCAGATATCAACAATTTTAGCAAAATTTATACATATTTGGAACAGGACGCTTTTGCAACTATCTGAATGGAAAATGTTTCCGAACAATATCAAGTTTGACAAGATCAACACTATAAAACAATTATAGTTTTAAAAAGTGCTTTCTAATTCTCGTACATACCAAAGAAATCTGTTTTCTGGCAGTTTTTTATGCTTCATAATTTTTTATTCTCACATTCACCTCTGTACTGCTTAGTTCCTTACTGTGAATACAACAAAGTAGACGGTTTTTCCTATATGTGTGTGTTTGATATTGTTTTTCTCGAAGGGGTACGGAGTTTTTAATAATATTGAAATGTTCAACTTCAAGTTAGTAAGTACTGCACATTTATGTATGAATAATTATAATAATATTGTTTTTCGCCTTCGTAGGAAAAGGAAATGAACGTTTTCCGAAAGCTCGACAAGTAACAAAGAGTATTCTTAATCCCTTTGGCCAATTGTAATAATCATACTGCAACCTCAAGAAGTTTGAAATCTTATATATATATATATATATATATATATATATATATATATATATATATTTTCTTCAATTTCTCGGAATAAAGGTCTGATTCAGTCAATTCATATAATTTCGTTCAACGACGTTT
Organism: Gonioctena quinquepunctata; assembly: GCA_018342105.1. NCBI lineage: Eukaryota > Metazoa > Arthropoda > Insecta > Coleoptera > Chrysomelidae > Gonioctena > Gonioctena quinquepunctata. Next base: position 10,724 of record JAFIRS010003051.1, on the reverse strand, counting down.
CGACATGGTATTTGTCATCATCAGGTTGAAACAAAATTATTTTATTTGAATTTCTGCGTTCGCATTGTACGAACGTTATTGTAGGTGTGTGTTAACTAAAAAACGTCATTCTCAATTTTATATTTTTGTTCGACAATATTTGTTTTTTCATGTCTTTATATTGCACCAAAGGCGGTGAAAGCTACCCCTATTATAATAACAGGTTATATCTCAAAAAGTAGCCTTAATAGCAGAAGTAAATTTGCATAAGAGTTACATTCCAGAAGTAGGTATGTACTGAGGAAGGGTTTTCCATAATTTGAATCTCAAAGGGTCCTGCTTATTTGAATTATTTTTATCTATGAAACTGTCGATTAAAAAAACGACAAACACGTCATTTTTATTTCATTATTTTTTTTTCTGGCCAAGGAACAATTTTATTAAAGTCTGAATTTTTTATTCTAAGTATTCAATTCATTTGATTTTCTTCTGTCTAAGAAGTCCATTTTCTGAACCCCAGGCAGTAACAATTACCCCTATTATAAGACGTATGAATTTCGAGTCGTGTGTGTTTTGTGTTCTTGTAGAGATCTAACTTGAAACTAGATAAAGTTGTGTGTCAATACATCTAGACACACCGCTCGGTTCAGACCAGTTTTACAGGTGACTTAGAAACTTGAAATTTGGCATCAAAGTAGATCATTTTTCAAAATTATGTTTGCACTTTTATGGATTTTTTTCTCAATTAAGCCACGTTGAGGAGAGTCGTGTTAACATGGCCGCTTTCGTTGCAATTGAATTAACGGGTATTTCGCAAATTTCTCACATCTAGAAATGGTATGAAGTATGATCTCGAAAACCCCGTGGCTAAGTCTCAAATATAAGCTAGATGGAGCAACACGAAGCAAAACATAGAAATCTGAAATTGGAGAAAATACAAATTCGACGCGGACGCTAGTTTCAAATAAAATTTTAGAGTACCAATCAATCACTTATAAAACAAGACATCAATCAAATCGATATCTCCACTACAAAAATAAACGATCAATCATCAACTTCTAATCGAGACATCTCACAAAATGTTTAACAATATGTCTAGCATACAATTACCTGTAATAGCTTTTCAGAGAATTAATTAAGATAGGTTGGAATTAGTCCAAATTTACAATTAATTTTCATTTTAAGTAGTAATGAATTAATGTTTTATGCAACTGATGATGTTTGTAGTTTTCAATAAATCATGAATGTACACAGACAATTTGATCTGAAGTCGAGGAAAAATATTGCAGATTTTTTCTATTAATATAAATGTTGTTTTTCTTTGACAGGTAGACACAAAATAGTTATTCATGGAACAAGTGTATAAAGTGGCCTTTTTTTGACAAATGTGATTATTGAGACGAATGCGACCTTCACATGAGTCAAAAAACGCCTTTATACACGAATTGCGTACAATATTTTTTCTACTACCGTAGAATAAAATATACCAAATAAACTTTAGAAATTAATATTTAACATATACTTCTGCTATGTGTTCTGTGATACTAATAAAATTTTAGTTTTTACTTTAAATTAAATCGATGACATTTAAAGAAAATTATGATCAAAATAAAAAAACTTTTGATGATTTGTTACACACTAAATATAGGCAAAAATAACTTGCTAATTTAAAATAAAATGTTTTATTTTGTTGCTATGTACAATTTTTGACATATTTTAGTGTGTAAAGAGTTTTACTTTACGCACTAGTGAAAAAAAGTAAAACTTTACGCACTCCGTAGCGTTCGTAAAGTACGCACTTTACGTACAGTAATAGATTATTTTTCTGCTGATACTAGATATTGGTTAAATATGCAAATCCAGTCATAAAATTGCAAGAATGTTTCAATCGGAACCTATGGTTTTTCAACACCGATCATTTCGCGCGTCAATAAAACATTGGCTCGTGGAATGATTACTGTGGCAAATTTTGTAACACTAAAAATGAATTACAGAAAATCAATACTTTTAATTGAAATACCTACAAAATGAAGGAGAAATGTTTAAATAATTATTCAAATATTTTTTTAATATACCACGTTTATAAAATGGACGAAAAAGTATAAAATAATTTCTCTTAGCCCCATACAGATTTCTAACCCCATAGAGATTTTCCTGAAAATGTGTGATTGTGAATTTTTAATAACTATGAAAATAGTTGTAAGATTTAAAACGAAAAACGTGGGGCACAGGCAATAGATAATAGTATAAATCTGTATGGGGCTAGGATAAATTATTTTATACTTTTTAGTCCGTTTCATAAACGTGTAAATTAAAAAATATATATTCACATAATTATTGTATACTCTTTAGTCCGTTTTATAAACGTGGTATATAACGGTTTGTTTCCTAGTGGTTTGAAGGTGGGAAAAATCATTCCAATCTTAAAAAAAAAAGACAATTGGATACTTGAAAACTATAGACCAGTGACTGTCTTTGACTCACTTTCAAAAATTTTGGAGTATGCTTTTCTATCACGTTTTGGAAATTTTCTAGAAACATTCGAAATTACAACAGAAAAGCAACTTGGATTCCGGGCAGGTTAGTCCTTTGGTACGGCAATTCACTCTTTTTTTATAGTGAAATTATCAAATGTAACGGCAAAGTGTCCTGTTGGGATTTTCTGTGATCTCAGCAGGTCATTCGACTGCGTTGACCACGGTATTTTGATATCAGAGCTATATGATTCCGGAATAAGAGGGCAGCTTCTAAGTTGAATACCATCTTTTTTAAAGTATATGAAACAATATGTTCAAGTGTAGCCCATAGACCAAACCGAAATTAGGAAATATAATTCAGACTATTCTTTGGTAGAATATGGTGTGCCACAAGGCTCAGTGTTGGGTCCTTGTCTTTTTTTATCATATGTAGATAATCTTGATTCATTTCTGAATAGTTAATTCTTGACAATGTATGCCGATGATTTATCTCTAATCATCTCCAAACCATCATCAATAGACATTAGTACCGACATTACAAATATTTTAGAATGGTTTAATGAACATCAGCTATTTTTAAATGCAGAAAAAACTCAAATAGCAACATTTCGTAACCGACTAAAAGTATATACACCACTAAATATATCGGTCAACAACTGTACGATTTGAGATAGTTGTAAAGGCGATCAGTTTTCTAGGATCCAACTCTTACTTGGAAAACACACTGTGAAACGCTTATATCTAAGCTTAACTCCATTTTTTATTCAAAAATGTTAAAAGTGTTCTATTCAAAGGACAACTAATACATTTATATTATGCACAAGCAGACTCCTGCATTAGATCTGTTATTTGTTTTTGGGGCAATTCCTCCCTGGCTGGGGATGTATTCATTTCCCAAAAACGCATCATCCGATGTATTATTGGTGTGAAATGTGCACATTCTTGTAGATCACTTTTTGTAGAGCTTCGAATTCTAACGCTCATTATATATTTTAGAAATGTGTTTGCACATATTTAGAAATGAAGATAAATTCAAACTGAACAAAGATATGCACTCGATGAATACCAGAAAAAATAAGGATGTTAATGTACCATTTGTAAAAATGTCTATCAGCTATAATTCACCCGACTATAATAAACCAATAATTTACCTAGTAAAATTAAAAGTATTGATAAAGTGAATAAGTTCCGAAAAACACTATGGGAATTTTCAATAGATAAATGTGTTTACTCTTTGAGTACTTTTATTAGTGGTTTTTCTTCTTGTTTGATTATTTGTCTTCCACACATCTAGTTTGTATTTAAACGTGTTATGCTTTTGTAATCTTTGTTTTTGTTTTTTGTATTTTGACTATTGCTATATTACCACTTGGCAAAATGAATTATATCATCTATCTATCTAAACAAAAATATTTAATTAATTATTTTATACTTTTTAGTCCGTTTTATGAAAGTGGTAACAAATGGTAAAAAATTATCTAAAGAATAATGATTTCTTTCAACTCTGTGTCGCTCATTGTTCCTAGTGAATTTTCCCTTCTGGGTATCCGGATTTTTTGGGGGTGTTCTATTTTCAGGTTTTTTATATGCTCGTTCCTCTTGCCTATTTTCTGAAGCTTTAAATTTTTCTTCATATTTTCCCTTTCGATCGGTTACTGGATTTTTCTCGTTGGTTTTCTCGGCTCTTTTGGTTTGTTTATCACCCATGTTTAGATTTCCATCTGTTTTTAGATTTTCTAACCTCACTTTCTTCCTTGCGCGATGCCTATAAGGTAGAGAATCGCAATAGGGTGTACTATCGCGGATCACACTCTAGATCGCAAAACAACGACCACTCGTCACCGGTATGGAGAGATTGTGTGATCCCAACCTCACTTTTGTTGTCCGTGACAAAACAGATGGACAAGAAAATGAGTTAATATTGTAATGTCATCCAGTTCTGAGCCATTTCCGAAGTTCCAAGCCCCTAGCTCATCGGGAAGTTAGTTTAAAATCGATTGCAAGATTTGTACCGGACAGACACATAAGCGAGCTAATAAAAACGCGGTTAAAATAAAAATAAGTTCAAAAACTAGAATTCGACTACTGAAAAATCACTCTCCAAAAAGTATGAAACAAAAACAAAATTCTCATCTGAAATTGTTATGTACAAACTATTCAATATTTATCGTCTATTAATGAACAACTTACACGTAATATATTTTAATGTATTTGATACATATTCATAGTGATGTTCAGAGGATAGCCGTGGTCATATGCCACCTACCCTAACAAAACAATACATTCTAACAGTGGATCATAAGATTTAGGGCAAAGTGGCATTGACCACGGCTATTCTCAACATCACTATGAATATTTTCAATTTAATGTGACGTCACATAGCCTATAACCAGCGGATGATCAAGACGCTTCCAACGATACCTCATTTGTCAAATTATGATAAGTAGTTTAGAAGTTATGAGAGAACAGATGAACATACATACATACATACCGGTCAAAATCATAACCCTCCTTTTTGCTTCGCGGTGGTCGGGTAATTAGATGTCGGTAGTCGGGTAACTAGAGTCTTTCCCAGAGTTTTCAATTTACGTAGATTTTTTCGGCAAATATTTATTATTATTTTTCTATTATGCATAATATTTCGTTTTAAAGAAGCGTCCGACAAACATAATGAATTTAACCATTTCTGTAAAACATTTTTCATTTTAAAAATAGATCACTGATATTTTCAGCTTCCGAGCTCCGAAGATACTGAAAATATCTATGAATTTATATCATTTTAGGTAGATTTCAATAGAAAAACTAACTATTGTGGACGACATATTATTTTACAGTGACCTACATAGGTATTATAATGACTATTGAACACGAAAAATACATAATAACGTCCCATTAAGAACAAAACCAATGAAAAGCCTTGAGGTTAATCATTTTGAGTTCCTTTAATCCTTTTATCTCCTTTGGTGTATCAGTACAACAAACATTTGTGTGTAAAGTCGTTTCAATGACTACTTCAAAATCCCACTCATTCAAGCTTTGGCACGAAATCTCTCGTTATCATATCAATGGATTGTATTTTCTCATTTTTCTAATTATAGACAAAAAAAAACGAACTCGTTCTACATTCTACACGCCACTCAGTCGAGGTTCTTGCGAAAAGTTCTCACCATTCATGAGTCGCTCAGATTTTCCGTTTAACCGTCGAAAATAAAAGAAGAACGCGCACACTCACCTCTTTCACCAATGCAAGGCCAACTATCGTCTATTTCCTTCACATTTCGCGTCGCGTTTGTCTCGCCAGCCAGCGAAAATTCCCAGCGGCAAATTTGAATATTGTTTACAAACAAAAGCTAGTGAGTAACGTTCGGTAATTGTTTCCAAGTTCGTTCCCACCAATTAGTGCGGATTTAAAAGATATCTCTGTCCTTATCAACTTCCTCCTGATAACTAGTTGCTTGTGGATTTGGTTAGGGAATTGTTTCTTGAAATGACATCAGGTTTCTAGATTTACAGTGTCTTTTTTGTTGTGTGCGTGGAAGTGCAGTGAATCCGGCATGTTCTCTAATGATATTAAGGAAGAGGATCTGATTCCTTGGCAAGGACTCACGTTGACTTGTGTAAGGATTCTGCAGTTGTATTGGAAAGTTTTCCAGCAGCAGGATGTGCAGGAGTTTATCAGGATAAAAGAGTAGGTCGATTTTATTTATTTTTTATCATATGGAAAAAGTGCATTCGAACGAAATACATACTTTAATATAAGAATTAAAAAAATAGAAAGCTTAATTGAGAGCTTGTGCGGACAAAGTGACAATTATTTTGAAAATTAATACTAAATTAAAATTAAAATTGTTTTTTCAGCTGCTTCATATATATTTCGATTTTGTTTATTGTCCTAGCGATTTCCGTTTTTGCATTTTATTGGACAGGCGAAAATTGTTTGGGTAAATCTTAAAAGCACTAAATATGTATTCTCAATCGTTTTGCTACCTATTCATAAGAAAAATGTCGCCAGTGACTCAAGAACATTGCAGAGATCCTTGGCAACATTGGGAATTTTCCATTGGGTAGATTTAGCGGAAATTGGCGCGTGAGGTATGAATTGAAAGCTAATGTTTTGTAAATCCCAACTTTTAAGAAAATAAATTCTGGAGTGTGGGGTATCAAATGATCTCATTACAGGGGCGGCTTTATATATACATATATATATATATATATATATATATATATATATATATATATATATAAAACATAATAAAAAAACAGCAAATAAATGGATTCTCAATCAATTCTCGTTTTTTTTTCAGAGGAATACTTAAGTAATATAAAAAAGTTATGACTATTTAATTTTTGTAATCATCGATTTTATGTTTGGATAACGTTTTCTTGCACCATTCGATTCATTAATGGAATAATGAATCGAATGGTGCATATTTTCCAATGATATTTAATCACTAAAGTGATGATTAAAAAATCACGTTATAATTTTTCCATTGATATTAAAAAACTTTATTTTCCAAAAACAAAAACAAAATTTAGTTGTTGAAAAAATTATTAAAACCCATTTTTTAGGCCTATGATTTTTTTTTAATTTGGTTTAATTCCCTCATCTTAAGACCTGCCTAACTTCGTTAACTGAAATATCAAAGAAAGCTCTAGGTATTATTTTTACAGTTTTGGAATTATATTTAAAAAATCGTTTATTTTTTCCTAAAGATGCTTATCAAAAATAGGAATTGAGATCTAATTTTATATTTAAAGGAATTCTCAATTGGATTAAGTGGGCTTAGGCTGTCAAGCGGAAACAAATGATTGATATGAACTGTCATTCCGCTTTGTACCTAACCTTTCCTTTTCCTAAATAGTGTGATTGACAGTTATCAATATTTTTCATTATTGAGCTTGAAACCATTAAAAATTACTCGCTTTGGCAAAATTTCAATAATCATAATTTATGGTTATTTTTTCATTTCCTTTGGCATTAAGAGTTACTCTATTTCGCTACAGATTTGGCAATAACTACTTGTATTTAATCTTTTTTTATATTTTAAAATGATATAATGTGTCATTACTAGTTATACTGATATTTTAATGTTTTTTTATAAATGTCCCAGTGAATGACATTATCCAATTGTTCAATGTGACGAAGGTTAATAATGAAATTATTAATGATTACTCGCTTTGACAAAATCATGCCAATAATCATAATTACTCATAATTTTTCCCCCTCCCCTTTGGCATCGAATCGTAATTTATTTTGCTACAGATTTTCGGATGTTAACTACTTGCATTTCATTTTTTTATATTGTTAAAGTTATACCGATATTTTTCATGTTTTTTTATAAATGTTAGAATTACATTGTAAAATTCTTCACTGAAAGTACCTGAGAAGGTGGGAATTGAATGTCATGTTAAATGTGAGGAATAAGGAAGTTAAGAATGAGCATAGTGTTTTTCGTTTCGGATACAAATTCCCTCCAAAACTTCCCCAATTAATTTCTAATGATATTAGTACTAGCAAAAAAATAAAATTATCAATCCCACATTTTTCTGATAACATGAGTTGAACTGAATATCAACAAGATCCAAGAATATTTGAAATTGAAGTAGAACGAAATAAACAGAATAATGAAGATAATAGGAAAAACCAACTAATAGTAGGGGAGGTAGCGTTGATTTGAGAAGTCATTTCATGCCAAAAGGAATATTTTCAAAATAAAATAAAGAATTCAGACAATCCTTCAAGATCTGCATGGCAACTGGTGTCAGAGCTATCCAATAAATCGAAGGCTATTAAATCAAAGATAATAATAAACGATAATAATACCATTGTTGACGATCCGAAAGACGTGGCTGATCTCTTCAATAAATTTTACACAGATGCGCCTAAAAATATATTGAGCAATATAGTCTCCAGTGATAAGGACTTCAATCATTTTCTGCGTGACGTTACGTCACCTCCAAATTCTCTTTTTCTTAGGCCATATCAGGAGCTTGAACTATTTCAGCTACTTAAATCAAAATTAAAAAATAAATTTTCTTCGGGATCGGATGAGGTACCTACAATTCTATTGGAAAAGTGCCTATCAGAACTTATTTTGCCACTCACTTTTATGGTGAATCTCTCATTGTCTTCTGGCGCTTTTCCAGAATTGCTTAAATGTGGTAAAATAACACATGTGTACAAAAAGAACTGTCGTCAGAGCCTTGAAAATTACAGACCAGTCACAGTACCATCAACTTTTTCCAAAGTATTCGAGTATTGCTTTTTAGATAGATTAATGTCATTTTGTCAAGAATATGATATAGTTTCGAGAAACCAACATGGATATTTGAACAAAAAATCTACGAAGACCGCAGTGTTTTCTTATTATAAAAAAATAATAGAATATATTGAAGCGGAGAATGCCCTGTTGGAATCTTTTGTGACCTCAGCAGGGCATTTGACTGTATCAATCACGACATACTCTGGAAAAGTTGTATAGGCATGGAATTAGAGGTTGTCCTCTAGATTGGATAAAATCATTTATACTCAAACGTACACAGTACGTAGCAATAAACAATCATTTCTCACAGAAAACTGAAACAGATATTGGTGTCCCTCAGGGGTCCATATTGGGACCAATTCTGTTCCTGTTCTATATTAATGACTTGGATAAACTTCCTGTGCCTGCATCCTTCACAATGTACGCTGATAATACGTCGTTAATCATATCGGAAAAAATGGACTCTTCCTTGCGTGATAAATGCGAAGAGGTGTTGATTTCTTTGAATGAATGGTTTTCAGCAAATTATTTGTTTCTAAATACTTCGAAAACGCTAGCACTGAGGTTTCGCCATATCCGAAAAGAATGTAACGAGTCGTCATTCCAGTCAGACGAATCGAGTCCATTGATTTCAACTAGTTCGGATCAAACCATTTTTCTAGGATTACGGATAGATAAAAATCTCAATTGGAAGGCTCACTCCCATTACCTAATCTCAAAGTTGAATTCGATTGCCTTTCAATTCAGAAATTTGCGGCATGTACTCAATATAGATCAATTGACACAACTCTACTATGCACAAGTTGAGAGTAGGCTACGATACGGTGTAATATTTTGGGGTTCATCTACCCTAGCAAAAGATATCTTCGTTGCACAAAAAAGAATTTTACGAGCAATGACGGGGCTTTCACAGACTGATTCATGCAGAGATATATTTAAAAAACTGAAAATATTAACGTTGCCATGTCTAGTCATATCAGAGATGAGTATGCTAGTATTTGGCAATAATGATGAAATATATGTGAGGAACAAACAAAATCATAATTTCAACACGAGACAAAAGAATGATTTTCCAATTCCATTTGGAAAATTCAAAATAACTCACCAATCTCCCAGTCATATGGCTCCTAGAATATACAATGCTCTTCCTTCAAATGTGAAAAAATGCTTCACAAAACAATCATTCAAACATAAGTTGAAATCCTTTTTGACAGAACAGGTTTTTATAGACTGGATGAATATTTGTGTAGCAGTCTGCTGTGAAATCAATTTTATCTTTTTAGTATTATTATTTTATTCAAAATTTACGTGTGTAGATATATAAACATTTTGAATGTAAGCAACTGACTTTTTCCATATGGTTTGTAACTGTCTTAAGGAAATAAAAATTATTATTATTATTATTATTCACCAGAATCGCAGTTAATACTTGAAAAGAGCTTAGTTTCAGCAAATACTTCTTTTTATTCACTTGGGTATACTTTGTGAAGTTTGCGAGATTTGTTACTGAAAAGGAAATGTTGATGGTTTTTTCGAAAAAAAAAGGATCGAGTTGGACGCAGTCGTAAAATTTAACACATCCTCTAAACCTTCAATAATTGTACACGTATAATTGTTAATTCTGAATTTCACTTGCGAGGAATTAGTGAATATGGTTTACTGTATAAGCGAAGCCGACATAAATCCTTTATTAGCAAGCAGAATCTACCATAAAAAATATCCTCAAGTAAGAATTCCACGGGTGTCTTCATTCCAAAAGTTGAGAGATTGGTAGTTGGGAAATTTTTGGTGGTCGGATCAATGAGGAAAATGACTTGCAAGTTTTATTGATGCTACAGGAAAATATTCACTTAGTCACTAGGGAAACGGATATATCACAAAGTAGTGAAAATAGAATAATATTGAAACATAAGTTCCACCCTTATCATCTGTATCTAAATAAAGAATTGTATGATAATGATTTTGCTAATGGAGTTGTATTTAAATGAATGGCATGATTGAGGAG